>JBAIZZ010000218.1:549282-577968 GCA_037355905.1 Heliconius aoede | reverse complement strand
GCGGGGCGCGCGCGGCGGCGCCCGACGACGCCGACTATGCGCTGAGAGAAGGCAGCCCTGAACTCTCCCACCAAGAATACGGTAAGTTTCTTTTTTATATTATGATAGCACTTATTTATTAAATATATATATGTAGCGCCGAATTTATATATTTTATTTATTATAATTTCCCTTAGATGTTTGAAATGAGTATAATAAAATTTATCTTCCTTACAACTCACTAATATGTTCCGCGTTCATATGTCTGTTCTAATCTTGGCTGTGGCAATGTTTTGTAATTGATAAATCGTATCAAACACTTCATACGCGAGTATATGAAGCAGAGTTGACTTCAATAATTATAATACAATTGTATGTATGTTGTGTGTTCGTAACTCGCGCTCGCAAAAGTCGCAGGCAACAGCTAGTTGGAGAAAACTTGATTGCTTTGTTTAATGTGTTTCATTATGAATTCAATTCTTCAAAAGTTAAGATTATATATATATATATATATACAGACGCGTGGTCTAATTTTATTTTAACGCCCTACTTAAGCTAGGCTAGCGTAGCTTTTAGCTACGTTTAAATATATATATCGGTAAAGGAATTTAGAATTAAATTCATTGAAATCGTGGTGGATACTGCAGATCTATTTAAACAACATTGATTTCTTTGCTTCAATCGGTGCTTGATGTTAGCGTAAGCTTTAGATTACGGGAATGCATTCATTTTATAAAGTGGTTTACTTTAAGAGATATACTTAAGTGAAAAAAATGCTTAAGTGAAATATATACAGTTTCACACTGTATCCTGCACGCAGCAGGGTAGGCAGAGGGAACCTAGTATTAAGACACTCTGTTCCCCACTTTCCGTGGAATTTTTCGAGGCATTGCGGAAGTGGTGCAACTCAACGTCAGGATTTTGCTTTGGTGTCAGAGCGAAGAAATAAAAACATTAGTAAATAATAACAATTGTTTATCACGAGTTGTGATCGAACCCACTAGCCTGAGCATGGAAAATTATATAATATATTTCCATGTATTTGTTACCTTAATACGCATTTAAATTTGGTAAAATGAAACCATAAATCTGAAGCTTTTGTCCTGAACGTAAAGCCTTCGGTCCCGCCACTATTTGATAGATGGTTGTCTTTAAGGCGGTTGGTGCGAAGTGTATTGTATAGATCCCCGACCCGAGCTTTTCCTATCACACACGTTGAGATTGAAACATCTAAAGCTAGCACTAAATAATAATAAGATTTGCATATTTCATTAAAAATACGATTAATAAGACGTAAATTGTGAAATTTTGAATGAACTTGAATTAAATTTTGTGTGTACCTATCTTAAATCTTGTAAAGTGTAACAGCCAAACGATAAGTAATCAAGTTTATATTATGTTTACCGTGCAGTACATGGATAGTAAGAGATAAACAATGATTCACTTTTTGTCATATTTCATAACGATAGGTCTATGGGTAATTACTCGATAGGTATTTAATACTCGGTGAGTGTGTGTGAGGGTGTTTATAATGTCTGTTTTATGAAATACCTTTACATTTCTATTTTTTCCCACACTGATTATTGATTTATTTGTATTGTAACTTCTTACACCGTATCAAATTTCGTCGAAGAATTTTGTGTAAAATGCAGAAAAAACTATGAACAAATGATCTTATCATGCGATTGCGTTAACTTATTTATATACTTTGTTTTTTTTTTGTTCTAAAGGACCGTAGACCTGACTATTTCATATTAATTTTAGCTTACCATTCTCACGTGATTTCAAGAAACATGGTCTGGGCAGACGGTGATTTAATTCAATTTAGATTAGGATACATTTTGTAAACAAAAAAGGGACTATTACATGAATATGGGTATGAATAAAATGAAGGAAAATTCTATATCTCTTGGATTTCACGTCAAAGATAACATAAAAATCTCCGTAATTCTGCCACATAAGAAATATCTTTAAATCAGAACTATGAGTAACCTTACATAAAAATTTAATAACCTTATTGGATCAAGAGTTATGGATCGTGCAAAGCTACGTAAAGAATTCTTGAACGGAAACCTTTTACTTTTTATTGATAGCGAAATGGTCACAAGTTTTTAATCATAGATTCAAAGGAGAGAAAATGAAAAAAAGAACTTATCTTATCTTAGCTTCACGCTGTATCTCGCATAAAGCAGGGTGGGCACAAGAAACCTGGGAACTTTAGTGTAAAGCTAAATTTAAACAGATATATATTTTCTAGAGTGGAGAAGTTACAGCACACTTTGTGTCATTGCGCTACGACTGGTCTCATGCTCTTATCATAACGCTATGTAGTTATAGTTCTATTGTTACTGTTTAACTCTCTCTCTTAACTCTTGTATAAAATGGACTAGGAATTTAAAAAAATATATTGTAATCTTAATCTATGTATTTAGTAGTATGAGTAAGTACTTTTGGAACAGCTAAACTTGCCATTATATATATATTATATATACATAGCCAGTATTCATATCTACAAATAAAGTAACTGGACCAAATTCTCCTCAAACCTCAATTATAAAATTAGTCCATAATATATTTGATCTACTCAAACAATTTTACAGTTGACATAATTATTCAATTACCGATTGCGGTTGGATTTCTAATAGAATATCGTCAAAAGAGAGATGCTCTAAATGTAACCAACTTTTAATTATTATTACATTTTGATCACTCAAGTTAATATATATTCTCTTAACATGTGGTTATTTACCTCGATTGACCTTCGAAAACACAGTATCTAAGATACTGGAGGAAGGTCACTTAAAAAGCATGAGGACCCTCCGGAGGGCATGCATGAAGAGGTTGATGACAGTGGACGAGGCGAAAGAGGTATATAGGGACCGTAGCGTTTGGCGTTCTTTTCTCTCTGACTACCCCGCGAGGGATAAAGCGTGAAGCTAAGTTAAGTTTAAGTATTAAGAAAGTTAAAGAACATTAATTTGTATAATTAAAGACACAAATATAGAGGAACTTTGTATAAAACTTTGAGCTGACAATATATTAAGGTACTTCAAAATTCAATTCAAAATTTAGTAATAAAGCTCGCTACACAACTATTGGTAAGCTCGATGTTTACTTACAAAGCTCATTTAATCCTTAATCCTTATACTTTAGTGTTGTTTGTATTTATTGAATAAATTTAATTAATCGTTTTATAGCAGTTTCTTTATCGATATTTATATTCTTATAAAATTAATTAAATTTTAACAAAACATAAACCGACTATAAACAATAAAATATAAAGTAAAAAATAAATTCACTTAACATAAAACAAAATGTATTTTTATTTGGTTAAACAAAGATAATAAAAGAAAGATTTTATAAATTTGGAGTCGGTGCCAAGTAAAACAAACATGCTTAGTGATTTGATATTGTAGTAAGATTGTTGTAACAGTAGCTTGATATGGGTAGACATGAGAAAGATGGTTCTCAAGCGAGTACGTAGTGGTCGTACTATGTAAAACTTCAACCTTAATTTAGCTTATTGACAAGAACGTATATAAAAAATAATATAACGGGTGAATTCAGAATCTTTCTCTTTTTTAAAGTCGGTTTAAAGGCAACGATTGAAGAATCTCACCCCTTAGGCCATCTATGGTCTTCATCATCTTTCACATCATCATTCTAAAATTGTCATCAAATTGTCACCACCAGACAACCTGTGATGTATTACCTACCCTTACCCTTATACTATACCGTTTCAAAAAAAAAAGAGGTTATCCAAATCGATTCAGATGTCTTTGAATGATCGGTAAACATACATAAAAAAAAAGCTTCCGATGAATTGACAACCTCCTCCTTTTTTTGAATGTCGGTTCAAAAAATTCAGTAAGTAATTATGATTTATCAGATAAATATATATACTGCATAAATAGTATTTACTTAGTTTCCTCCTATTTCAGTGCTCTCAAATATCCATTTATGAATGTTTATATTTACTTCCTGACATAGCAAGCTGAAATTGTCATAATATAAATAATAAGCTTTTGACATGTTGTATGTATGTATATTTCATCGCCAACATCAGAATATTATTTTATTAAAATATTCATAGTTAAAAAAGAATCGATCAGATATTTGATAAACATATAATAGACGTTATATAAATGATTGATGCTGGAAAAAAAAAGCTCAAATAATTTAGCAATTTGAGCACTAAGTGATGCATGGTGGGCGGGAGTGGCGTATTCAAATATTGACTCATGTTGAATCGATCCTTGTCGAAACAGCGGTCGCTGTTTGGTTTAATTCATATGGAAATTCTTTTATATCTCTGTGTTATTAATTATCATTTGAAATGTCAAAGTATTTAAATGTCCTTACTAGGACATTGTCGATAGCTATAATGTCTATTACAGATATCGTATTAACCGTATATATTTTTTGTCAACTATTTCATTTTGATACTTCTCTTCCGTCTTCTTGCATCTGTCGTTCTATGCTGTGTGCATGATAATATGTAGAGAAAATTTTTTTTCCCCCTCATTTTTTTTTCTCATCACTCAATGTTCGTCTGAACCAGATTTTAACATACTATATTATTCAAAAAGAAATATACGATTAAATTCTAACGTTAGTTTAAATACCCCTAAAACTGTATTTTACGGAAGGATAGCAACTATTGCTGGCGTACACAACAAGAATGTACTAAAAGCTGAGAGCGTTTCAGCTATTTCGTAGATTAACCCAGTGAACGATATAGGTTTAAATACTTTGACCGTGGAACAATGAACGCTAGATAAGACCAGAATATTGCTTAAATTATTAAAAAAAAATCGAAAAGAAAAAGTCTAATAGACTTCAAGTTGCTCTACTTCGCATTAATTAATAAAATGTTTCTTTGATAGTACTTACTTATATAATTTCTTATTTACTAGCTGTAGCACCGGCGATCAATTCGTTTCAAAAGATACTTTAGTTGTTTATTTTGAATTATTATTCAATACCTTCTGATATCTAATAAAATAAGAAAGTTTTTATCATATCGTCGGCTTAGAGGGTAAATCAAAATTCGTTTTATGTTATTTCTTTATATACATTTTTATGCCATTCGAAAGTGTAAAAATATAAAAACAGATAAAGAGCAAATTATTATAAATACCGATTAAGTATCGCCTACCGAGGTTTCTGTACCAATTTTAGGATAGAAGCAAAAACAATGCACAAATGCTCGTATCTTTTGATTGCTTCAAGAGATCGTAGTCCTGAATGTTTGATATTAATTTCAGTCTGATACCACGACACGATCTTAAGATACATGATTTTTTAAAGAATAGAACGAAATTTCCATTCTTCTTCGAATTCCATTCTTCTCGAATTAACACTTGTACATTTTAGCGTATTTTATGTGAGTATTTGCAATATTTTCTGAAAGAAAAGATAACAATCAAAATAATAATTTTCTAAGTTATTCATAAACATACGTATCATACAACTTTGTGGATTTCTCGTGGTTGTATCTAATCCATAATGAGTCTCATGGTACTAACCGCTGTGCTGTAATTAACTTCAGACCTTGTCTAGAACCATTATTGAACCTAGCTATGATATTAAACGTGATATTATGTGGATATTACGTAAAGGCGACAGATAGTTCGTGGGTTCAATTCTCACTTGAGGAAAATAAATATTTAAAATTTTATAATTAAAACTAAGTTTTTCTGCCTACCCTGCTGTGTGAGGGATACAGCGTGAAGCTGAACGTTCAGATAATATTCCAATTGTTTACAATTTTACAAACATTTACTCGATCATGTCATTTAATGTTATCAATTTACGTTAAAACGGATATTTTTTTAAGGTTGAAGTCGAATAAGCCGCGGGCGGAGTCAAATAAATTTTATTGAACAATGTCTGTCGCAGATCCGAAACAATACTTTCACATTTTTTTCAATTTAATCTAGAAAACGAAAGAAAATTGTTATTCAAATGTATTATTTATCATACTTTCAGGTAAAATTTACATTTTACAATTACTTTATACAAAAGAGATACTCTGTGTAGAACTTCATTTATCTGTTTAGGGCTCGTGTAATCTCCGTTATCTTTGCCAGAAAGAAAGATTAAAAAGCTAATTGACAGAGGCTGAGCTAGCTTGTTCCACTTTATTTAAAGTAATCCCTCTTACGTGACGTTACCAGCCTTTACTGAGACTACTCGTGTATACTCATATAAATTTATTTTTATTCATTTATAAGATGTAAATCCTACAGATGGTTTTAGAATTTTATGACTTCATATATTTTTCAGATTTCATATTCTTTTTTGATTTCATATATTTTTGGGTTAAAAAAGTGGCTCAGAGCGTATGAAAAATTCTATCTTAATCTTATCACTATTTGGACTCTACCTAGATAAAATAACTAATAAAAATCGTATTACATTTTCCATGCGAAGTGGTTACGGCTAAAAAAGTCGAGGTATCCGATTTTGTTTACATTTTACTATGTTAGACATTTTTTATTCCTCATCAGTTCCATTAATTCTTATATTATCATAGCGAAGCATTTAGTTAAAGAGTTATAGAGGCTCAGGGTTAAGGAGTGGCAGACATACACTCTTTCAAATTATATTATATTGGCTATCTAACAAATAAACAAAGGAAAGGAATAAATTTCTATCTTAGATAGTACCACTGGTATTTAAATAAACTTATCAAAACATGTTATTCAGAAGTTATCTTTGAAATGAATACTATACTAGTAATTATTTCTATCTATTGTCGCATTGCCATTGGCCGTTGGTTATTATCTTCTTATAATATAAATAAATAAATATCAATGTGTCATAAAGTGTCTCCGCCACAAAGTATCATCGGACTTCCACAATTTGTATGACACATTGTTTAATTTCTTTTGTTATTATTTATTAATAAGCAGATTTCTAATATATTTCAAATTAAAATATATGCTTTGAATAATTTCTAATTTCATATTTTTATGGATGAGATCCACTCTGTTTTTATACGGGTTCATAATTTTTATGTTAAAAATTTTCTTTATATTTCACATAATTATAGAAAATATAACGTTACGTATTCCAATTACCGCAATTTTTTTCAGTTCAAGTAACGGTATCGGCTATCTACGCCTAATTCACTATAAGTTCATGATTTTAAAAACAGTCAATTTTTTTTATCCGAATGGCAGTTGTTGTTGTTTTCCATGCCCATTTTTTTAATATATAAAAAAAATAAAACGTAATTTTCCTCTCCTGCGAAATGAACATTTTTCAAATAGAAGTTACTGTCACTTCATTGTCAATATTAAAAGATTAAACTGACGCGAGACATAATTGCGAGGAGGTTTAGTTAAATTAATCTGAGGTATAATAATGGTGCAGAGGGTCAGCCTCTAACTAAAAACAAAACGTTTGTAGTTTTGATTCCCTCTAGGCGTAGTTAATTATGTTCATTTCTGGCAAGTCGTTGACTACTATTTAACATGCAACGTCTTAAATTCAGACGGAAAACGGAGAGTGGAGAAAGTTTTCTCTGGCTACCGTGCTATATGCATGATGAAAGGAAAATTTATATAAATATTAAAACTCAAATAGAGGACTTTACCAGATTTATTTACAGTATAACAATAAATAGTTTTTAGACTGTATACATTATTAAACATCTTATATGTAACAATGAAAATTGTATTGTCATCATGAAATGGCTTTTAGTAGAACTGTTCACAGTTACCGCACAATCCATACTTCATTCTCATTTCACGAGCGATTAGGTTAGCTGAATAGGCCACCACTTACCCTCACATGCACTCTTCAGATTAGAAATATAGAAATCTAAATTGACAGTTATTAATTAAAAAAAAAATCTTAACCTACACGCCGCTTTTTATACTATATATTTGTTGTGTATATAAATATAATATTTGGAAGTAACATAACTACAAATAGATTTCAGAAAGTGTAAATTATCCATTAAACTTCGTTCCATTTCGTAAACAAAACAACGAGAGTTGAATTCATAATTTTAATCGTTTCTATTCTAGTCAAGTAATCTAAATCTCTTGAGCAATCACAAGATTATATTACAAGTTAACAATACTATAGTCTTCTTAAAGCAATAATATTAATTTAAATTTCTAAATGTCTACACGGATATATAACAACAAAGTAAGATTACATACAGATAGATGTATTACTCTATTATTACCAATTGTTTACAGTTGTTCCGGAGACGGTGATAAGTTCCCCCCGTCCACTTGGCCAACAATCGCCGCTGCCGGGCATCGAGGAGGAGGACGACTCCGACTGGCCCTTGGAAGACGCGACTGACGCGACTCTTACGCCTTCTTACAAGAGCACAAGAAGTAGTACAGATACCGCGTACACGTCATCTAGAAGCTCTGGCAAAAAACGTAGTTTTGGCAGCCCGTCGTCGGTAAAAATATGCATATCGGCGGCGGCGAGAAAATCTAATAAAGCACGCAAGCGTGGCACCGGTGCCGTCAGCGCATCGCCAGCCGGGCAGTCCGGGCAGTCCGGGCAATCCGGGGACGAGGCGTCCGCGCCTACACACGGCAGGATGCAGGCGGAGCAAGGCAGCATTGGTGAACTGCAGAAGTACCACGGGAGGTACCTTAAGAGCCGTCGGCACACTCTTGCTAATGTCCGGTATGTTTTAAGAAATGTTGAATTATATATTGTTTTTTTTTTTTTGGAAATTCATGTCGATAGTTTTTAAGAAATTATCAATGAATTGTTTATTTGTTCACTATTACCTGTACTTACTGTATATTGATAACATAAAAGTAAATAAATTTGAAGCAGGCTAATCTTGTAGCTGGGTAACATTAATTCTATTTCTAATTAAAAAAAAAATCTTTTCTCCATTTTATTTACAATATGAAGAGTGTCATGGCGCTTACTTAATTGCGTCTTGATGGCGTAATTCATTTATGATATTTATTTTTGTATTATTTAATATATGAATACTTTGAAGCAACGCGTCACTACTCGTTAAATATTATTAAATAAACTTGGTTTGAAGTCAACTCTATCTATAGATATATGCATTATTATTTTGATTTAGCCAAAAGTCTTTAAAGCCTGTTGTATCTTCTGAAATTGTTCAACCTCGGTGTTAAGACACTCTGTTCCACCATTTTTTCCGGAATTCTGGAGGCATTGCGTGTTGAGTGGCAGAACTCAACCCCGCGCTTTGCCTCGACACCAGAGCGAAGAAAAATGAGAATATAAATGTAAATAAATATTTAACTTCCTCGAGTGGGAATCGAGCCCACAACCGCGCTTGTGCCACTGCACCACGACGGCCTCTTGTTTTAGTTCATACTACATTTTTAAAAGTGATAATGAAAAGTGTATAAGTATGTACTTTAATAAGAATCACATGAAAAATAATGACGTTATATGTCTGTTTGTTAAGCTTGAAATCAAAAACTAAATATAAATAAATTTTCATTTGTATTAATTGGAGACACCTGCTTTGTATTCTATTGGAGATATCAAATGAAAGCAATTAATAGAATGTAATTGAACTGTCAAGATAAAGTACACTCCATTAAAATATCCGCAAAGTTATCATTGTAACGACTTCTAGCTTATATTTAGACTTTCGTTATTTACAATGGTCAAGCTTTTTTATGTCCTATTGATTTTTTTATGTATGAAATTATTATTATTATTAGCTATAATATCGTGTAAGGTTTTATTTATTATTTTCATTAAATAATGTCTTAGATTTCTTTACGCTCGCGTTTCCCCCGTAAGTTTGCTACGTCTGGTAGTGGTACTAACGAGTATATGCCCTAGCTAAGCATATTATATTTCCATATGTAAGTTTCAATTTCTCTTAAATTCTTCTCAATTTCTCTTTTATCTATCAATCTTATATAACTAATGTTAACCTGCTTTTATAAATAATACAGAGTGGATGGGAAATATTATTATGTTTATGATTTTTACATATACAAGTCTGTCCATATTATAGTCTTAGATATATCTGTAATGAAATTATTTATTATTATTTTAGCTGGCCAGCTAATTATAGGACTGAAATATAGGGTTTTCTATATTATATCATAATGTGAAATAAACGCAAAATTTTACCTTCTCTTCCTTCTTCAATTTCAGGTATAAAATCTTATTATTTTAAGTAGTGTATGACGTACGTAGATATTTGTCGTAATATCATAGTATCAAAGTTACGAGTATTTAACTGCTACTCGTGAAGCTTTATATGAATATTATATATTGTAATTATGTTTATGATATGAACATAATATGATAAACATCATTACAATATAAAATAAATATATGTTAAATTTCTTGAATTACATTAAAAAAAATGCTTCACGCTGTAACCACTAGGATAGATAGAGGAAACTAGTGTTAAGACACTCCATTCCCCACTTTCTGTCGAATTCTGGAGGCATTACGTATTGAATGGCAGAACTGAACGCCGCGCTTTGCTTCCAAACCAGAGCGAAGAAATGGAAATATAATTGTTAAATAAATATTTCATCTCCCGGAATGGGGATCGAACCCACAACCAGTCGGTTTTACAGTGCCACTTTGTGCTCCTGCGCCACGACTGGCCTCTTAGAATTAAATCGCTTATATTTATTTGAAAATGTTGCGTTAGGCTATGATAAAGAATCTCATCTCTGATTTTACCTGCTCCATATCACCCACGCTCTTAAAATTTATTTTTAGTTGCCACACGATCGCAAATGTGATGAAAGAATGATACTCGTCTATTATGCTACGTAAATTGACCCTGAATTTGTCTTATTTTAATATATAAAATATGAAAAATATATAAATCTTTTTACTTCAATGCTTCAAATAACTGAGACCACAAATATTATTATGTTAAGTCGTAATGAAATTATCGTAGATTTTCGTTTTGGGCTTCGGTTAAACTTAGGGATTTCTTTTCCTTTTTCTTTGTCAGTTCTTCACCGTGTTATAAATATTTTAAAAGTAAATATTGTTTACGGTAATGTGTCATTTGTATTAACAAGTACTTAGTAGGTACTAGACCTACTAAGTACAAAGTAGTTGGAGTTTTTACTCAAATATATAATATAGTTTTATTTTCGTACTTTGTTCATTCGGGTAAAGTTACATTATCAGATTGGCCAGTTATAGCACAAGGCGGTTGTGACTGTAAAAGCGACAGGTTCGATTCCCGTTTCTGAATATTCACTTTGGTAAAACTAAAAGCGCGGCGTTGAGTTTTTTCTCTCAACAGATAACGCCTCCGGAATTAATATTATAATATAATGTTGTATTCGACCCTTGCCATCGCCATCAACAGCCTGTCCTTGGACAAAATTTTCAATTCAAAGTTTTCAAATTTTCGATACTGTTATGATACTGAGAACTTGACACTACCCTGCTTGCCTCTGCACTACCCTACTGTGTATTCTTAAAAAAATATTATTCTAAAAAGATTAATTTTCAAAGAGGCTTTAAGCAAAAATATAAAAAATATTTAATTATTTATAAAATGGTAGAGAACAAAAGTTGGTCACGGGTTAAACAGTATTTTATTATAAAGTTTTAATAACTAAAACACTCAGATAGTAACGGAAGTGTGACGAGGTGGCTTCTCTGTGTATATTATTTTGTTAAACAAAGTAAGCTTTTCATCTGGCTGTCGACGAATAAACACCGTTGCGTCATTGTTGTTAAATAGTCTTACATGATTAAACATAAAGACGGGAAAACTTGAATTTGTATTATACAAATATACAAATAATTACGTTGTGTGCACTAAGTTTATAATTATGTCACTGTAAAAACCAGATGGGTTTTTACTGGTAAACCTTCATTTTTTTCTATTATAGTAAGTCTTAATGTTTACTAAATGAAATGATAAATATACAGACTATAATAAGAAATGAATACTTTTTTAAGACTTTCAACATTACAATTTATATACTTCTACATTTCATAAATAACAAATAGGTTTATAGCCGAACCTATCCTGTAGAAAGTGGCTATCTCGTACTCAAATTGAAATTTATAAAGAAATATAAACGGCCTCTAATGATAGAGGCCGTTGTGGCGCAGGGGTGCAAGGGGGTAACTGTAACGCAACAGTTATGGGTTCGATTCCCGCTTGCGAGGCAAGAATGATTATTTATTAATATTTTCATTTCTTCACTCTGGCACCAAGGAAAATGCCCGGCGTTCCGCCACTCAACACGCAATGCCCAAAAAATCTACGGAAAGTGGGGAACGGAGTGTCTTAACACTGGATTCGCCCTGACTACCCTGCTGTCTATGGGATACAGCGCTATGTCGATGCCTAATCATGTTGTCTAAGGATGATTTTTTTTACTTCTATTATTCTTCAACAAGAAAATTTGAACTTACAGTTAATACAAATTAAAACTTATGAAAGCAACAAAAATGGCGAATGCTAACATATTCTTATTCATAAATTCAATTTACTCGATACGATCAACCAAAAAATTCAGATGGCTTTGAAAAGGTTTTCTACCAATGTAAAGGATATATATGATATTTCTATGTACAATGTAGATACGTACGTAATTATACATTTGAGGTAACAGTTATTGAAAGAATTTTTATATAAAAATGTGCAGATATTACATTCACAGGGTGATGATTAATCGACGGCGGTTAGATCGAAAGGTATATATGGTGTGCGGTGTGCATTATGAAGGTGATCCTTTATATTGAATATGAGGCTATGTTTTGGTTCATTTTGGAAGATATAAGATAGAATTTTCTTATAAATTTTATATTAATCTTAAAGAAATACATTAAAATTTAATTGTAGTATATTAATTTATTGAATTCCAAAAATTATCCAGATGCTACAAACGTTGATGATACGGCTTCTCTTAAAAAGGGATCTCGTTCAAGTCAAAAAGCATAAAAACCAAATGAAAGATTAAATCGAATGGGAAGCACTGCATCGGAAAACACTATACTGCTTTCATTGCCCTAGATCTAGCGGAAACTGAGAAGCGGTGTTGGAATTTGTTAACGTAAAGTGAAAATGTGATGCTGTACGGCATCTTAACTTTTATTCTTTTCTATTAGAAATAACTTACACTTTGAGTAAATAAATTTGTATTTCACATTTTCCATTTTTCCTCCTTAGTTACACTTAGCAGGATACATTATTGATCGCAACTCAAAGCTCCATAATACGTTTTGTTCACTATCAAAAGGTTGCACGGTTGTATTCTTTTCGGTGTCCTATTATTCTAAAATGAAATTGTATATTCTTTCCTTTTCATGATGAAGGTTTTTAATTAATTATTCATGCAATTTTAAGCTTTCAATGTTATCGTATAATATAATATAAATAAAATTGTTGTTTAATATATACCATTAAGCTTCATATAAATTTTAACTATCTAGGGATTCAAAAAAAAATTTAAAATTATATAAAATATTTAGCTATAAATTAGTATACTATACATATCTAACTAATATTTTTTTTTCTTCACGAAACCGCGTGTCTTCAGATCAGCGTGATTCTAGTGTTGAGTCGATCTTTTGACTAGTTTTCTATGATCTTCGGCGAAGTCTAACGCCGCGAATGTGTAAGAAAATCATTATAAAATTTAATCTGCTGATTAAAAGAAACACTATAGGTGGATTAATAGTCTATTAGAGATACATTCAAACGAACACACCAACATTCATACATATATATATATATAACTAGTTAACCGCAAATGATACGTGTTGAAAACGTATGATGATTTTAGAAATAGATTGTTTTGAATAAATACGGATTTATGTACGCGCCGTCAGATGGCTGGCGCGAGCGGCGAGCGGTAAACACGAGCACGCGCCGCACCAAACTATACAACTTAAACAAGTATTTTAAACTCATATTATGGAAATGCTTAAACTTTTATTTTTACTCATGTTCTGAAATATATATATTTTTTAAAATATTATTTTAATTATTAGAATATTTCTAATTTTACTATGAACAAGGAATAATGTCACATCGATTTCAACGATATATGATATTTTTATTAAATATAAAAGTATTTAGAAACATGACAGCGGTAAGAGGCAAATAATTATTTTATTAAGTAATTAAACTAACCTTGGAAAATTTACACATGGAAAAAGGTAATTTTGTTAGTGAACCAACTCGAGTGATACTGTACAAGTTGTCATATTTATCTGTCAATTGGAAACGTGGAAGCTGAAACATTCATCGTGTCTGTTCGGATGCCGATTAAATTGGTATTGTATCGATTTTCATCAGAAAATACAAAACGAAAATATTTTCTGCTTTTTCATATAAAACATATTAATGTGATGCTATACTACATGCTATATAATATATAATATAATACTTATATATTATACTACTAATACTACTATACTATATACTAATTATTTTTCTTTATTTACTTTACTTTTTAGAAATGTTATAACTAATGTTTATAATTTTCATTGCTTTTTTTTTTGCACTGCAGACGACCAAAGGCGCAGTACTTGATGAGGGTTACATAACATTTAATGACCGATCCGCGTGTTCATAATGACTAGCGGTCCTCGCAAATACTATTATAGTTAACTGAGACACTACGCAGAAGTAGATGAGTTTGTGTATTAATGTGTGGTGGACGAACTAATGGCAGTCTTTTCGTATCCCTGCCAGACAGATTTACGAGGCACTAATCCATACTATTTTAGCAGCCGTGTCGTTAAAATGTTGGTCAATATACGTGTGACGTAGTCTTGGTATATATTGAAGAGTGAACACTGTACTTCCTGTCGCTATTTATACAATTATAAATACGCCACATTTACATTACGTGAAAGATAAGAAAACACAGGTGTAATCAGTACATACAATCTTTATTGTACTTCATAACGTCATACAATTAATGTAATTAAATAAATAAATCAGCTTTTTTAATAAAATTTCTTATAAAATTATATATAGACAATTGTTTAACACATAAGTCACTTGTGATTGACATTCCGATCCTCTAAGTAGTAATTAATTTAAGTTCACCATTTCTACTTACGCGTGTCGCATATTTTCCAGGCGTAAATAGTAGTGCGTTATTTGTATCTAGTGCCATTGAAGTTTGTTTCACCTCGCGACGTATATATTTAGTAAGGATAAACAAGGTCATTGCTGTTTGAAAACCATCGTAATATACTATTCTATTCTAATTGTATTATAATTTTGTGGCAGTGGCTTATTTCCTGTCATCTCTTTCCTGAATTTATTAATTAATTCTTAATGTAAATTAAGAATTATTTTATAAAAATTATAGATTTTTTTTTGTTATTCCATGTTTTAGCGTAAACAGAGCGTGAGAGCTAATAGTGACATATACTGCATTTCCACATTCTGTTCATTGCTAACAATGTAACGTTGCACACTTTGTTGTATAACGTTGTTATAAATATTAAAAGGTAAATGGAACAGTAATTTTTATCATATTTGACGTCAAGGAACTTTCATATGAGGCTAATCGTGGCACAAGGCCACAAGCATTTGACTTCAGCTGCGACAGGTTGTGGATTCAATACTCTCTCAAATGAAATATTTGTAAACTTCATTTCTTTGTTTTGCTGTCGTCAGTGGCGGAACGGTCTTCACACCAGGATCCCTCTACGTACACTGTTATATGCAGGATACGTAGCAAAATTTTGGTATTGAAGCCGCTAGTTTCAATGAGGTATCATGAAAGGGCTGAGCCAAGTTTGAATTTCAGTAAAAGCTCGAAATCTACATTTTACAGAATTATGGCATGGAACCCTCGCTGGGCGACCCTGACTTGTGCTTGTCCGGTCCTTTTTGTTAATTTTTGTTTATATTAATGTATTTTTGATAATGTTGATTTAAATTTATATTTAGATTTTACTTCAAAATAATGCATATTTAAATTCTTTCAATTGTACAGTAAATATTTTCCAAATAACATGATACAATTTGCACTTGTTTTTATATCACGTTAAAGCAATGAAATTCACGCTTCTTCTTTATATTACTATATTAGTAAGTAGAGTGAGGAGTATGAACTAGTGTGAGCACTCCGCATGCCACGATCGAGTTTGAAACCTATAATTATGTTATGAAATACAAGTTATTTATTGTACTAACAAAAATCAAACATTCACTCAAAAACAATCAATCAACAAGACTAGTTTGTGGTCGGTGTCGTTTCGTTGGCGAATAATTCGTTTGTCATAGGCTCGCCAGTCTGACAGTTGCATTTGACGTACATAAATAAAACACACGGTACGTACTTGTATATAAATATTTATATTATCCGATATTAAAAATATGAAGGTATTAATATTCATAGGATCTCTTTTTGAATCACTTTACATATTGATAATAACACATTGGATTATTTAAAATAAATATAATATATTTTTTATATTATTAATAAAACACAATTTTTTTATTATATTTTTACTCTATGCTCTATAACTTAATACTTAATCGTAGCTAATATAATACTCATTTTATTTTATAGTCTTGTTCGATATTGTCTATAGTCAAACTGACAAGATTGAACACTCATTAAAGATTTTGTAACGCCGGATGTTCTAAGATTTATTTTGCCATGCCAATATAACATAATTGACTTTCTTTCACTATTCTTATCCGCTTTAAGCAAATTGTAATATAAAAAATGTATAAATAATTAACAATTTAAATCATATCAAAAGTTTATTTGTTACGCCTACGAAGAAATAAATGCCAAACAATTTGTTTATGGGAGTTTATTTTTTATTCTTTGATCTTTGGTTAGGGACTGACTGTTCATTCTCGGAACTAAACAATTTCTGTTACGAAATAAAGATTAAATAATATTTTTTAAATATTTATGAATATTAGACATTTTGTAAGTTAAGGCAGAGAGAATTAATACAGTTAATTGCTGTTTATTCACAAGCTTAATTGTAACATTTCATGTCACCAAGACAACCAAACAGATAAATAGAATATCTATTATATATCTATTTGAAATAAAATCTGGACCAAATGTGACCGCATATACGTTCTTTATACGTGCGTTAAACGTTCTACAATATTCTTCTGGAAGGTCCTACAAAGTCAAACAGGATCACATAGAGAGGCCAATACGTATTATACAGGTGAATTCGATTCTTTATGCCATCACGGCAGTTGCCTACAATAATTTGACACTTTTAAAATGGAACGCGTTGACAAAGCTTTTTCACAAAAAAAAGTAAATCATTTTGTTTATTTTAGTATCGTGGAATGCTCTATATTATTAATTATTCTATACTTTACGTACTTGTGATTTAATTTTTACTATTTAAATTTCTCAAATGTATTGGTAAATATAAATATGTACGGTATAGAATATTCTATATTGACTAATAATAGTACTTTCTTAATAATAGTAGTATAACTTGATGTACAGTACGTCACTTGTTTTCAAGGAGTGATAGGTATAACTATCTGTTTTTACCGTAAAATCTTCTTCATTTTCGAATTCGTGTGTTCTCCATATAATGTGACATTTTCGAAGTGCTGAACCGGCTCGCTCGGAACGCCATAAACGAACTGAACCGAAATTACAGGGGTAACTACTATAGTATTGATATACAATAGACTACATACTGTAAAACCTGAAATAGCTGTCTACTCATAGTATAGTGTGGCATAGGTAGACCATGTGGGGAAAATAGTCCCTCGTGGAAAAGGTCGTTGAAAGAATATAACTTAGGCTTGTACAATCTAGAGGCTGTAGACCAATTAAAGCTTTTGTATAAATATAGCAGTTAGATAGTCCCTAGCGTTTTAGAAGCATGAATTTTGCTTGAAAAATAAGATATTTAAGATATAAAAACTGTATTTTTATACGTTTATTTTACAACCAGAATTGTGATCCTGGTTGTAAATAATGACCTCCACTAATATCCTTTGCTACATTTCTTAAGCTTCACGTTGTATCCTGCACACAGCAGGATAGGCAGAGGGAACCTCGTGTTAAGACACTCCGTTCCGTACTTTCTGTCGAATTCTGGAGGCATTGCGAGTGGCAGAAGTCAACGCCGCTCTTTGCCTCGATACCAGAGCGAAGAAATGGAAATATAAATTTAAATAAATATTTCATCTCCTCGAGTGGGGATCGAACACACAACGAGTCAGTTGTATAGGCATACCCTACGCTACGACTGGCGAAATTATGAAATTTACTTATATGTCCTTTCCTATCATAACAATCCTACTTTTTTTTCATTCATTTTATTCATATTAAACTTAACAGCTTATTAAAATTATAATAATTTTACAAATAAAATCAAATTAAGATGTTCTTCAGTCACTCTCTTGGGTTGAAAGTCCCAGCCACTGCTCTGAACTCCTCACACTGCAACGCAATGAACCCGTCACCCGCATCGTGGATCCATGGTATATTAAGTAGTTTCTTATCTATATGAACTCTACATCCCATATACTATCATACTCTTACGGACTATTAACTGATATTAAATATAAGTATTGTAAATCGATATTCTACATCGTGTTAGTCACGTATCTTAAGACGCCCGTCGTTTATTATGTTTACTAGAACGGGATAAGCGACATAAAGTAATAAACTATCGAGAATATGAAATCACCCCAACGTTTAAAACGATCATAAAATTTTGTTTACACTTATTTTATTGCGCGTGAGATCGTATCAATTTAATTTTTATTCCTTCATAATAAAAGCGATATCAGAACAAAGAACAACGATTGCGCTTGTATCTTTGCTTAGATTTTATTTTTTAATTAGATATTGATTCAACGTGTTGTTATTATTATTTAATATTTAATGTCCCATATTGAGGCCAGTCATGGTGCAGGATCACAAACTGTGGCTCCTCTGGTGTTGCATGAGGTCGTGGGCGGCGGTGATCACTTACCATCAGGTGACCCGAACGCTCGTTTGCCTTTTCTTCTCCTATAAAAAAAAAGAAAAGTTAAGTCGGTTGATGTCGTCAATAGTTTTCTATTGCAAATTAAAAAAAAAACTTGTCAAATGTAAACTCGTCAAATATTGAGAAATAATATATACAATACTATATAAAAGTTATATTTTATATAATAATATAAAGGATATGCAGGAGTAGAACTACTTATTGAATATATCTATGCATTTAGTAAATGTATATATATATATTTAGATTTAATATCGTAATAACGTAACTGATACTAAAATAAAATAAATGATTGTAAATTATATTATATTATTTTTTTTATAAAGATATTGAGTAACTGACTTACTTGTATAAATGACAGTTATATAATACTAGCGACCCAACACGGATTCGCGAGCTTAAAATAATTATCATATTATAAATAAATAATATATTTTTTATATAAATTATAGCCTATGTTATGTATAGTTTTTACATTATTTTGACGCAAAAGATAAATTCTTGTTAAAATTCATCAAAATTTGTAGGATTATAGGATGTAAGTGTTTTATTATTCTAAATTATTAAATAACAAACTATAATAATTATTTCTTATACGTACAATAATTAGACATGTATGAATAACTCACATGCCATCGTTGAAGTAGATTGGTGTGCCGTACAAGATGCAATGTCGAGTGAAATTAAACCTTTGTTATACGAGTGTGGTTTCATCAGTTTAGGGGGTGAATTCTAATAAACCATGAAACACGTGTTCAATGAAATATTGTTATAAATCTGTATTACGCGGCGAATTTCACACTGAAATATGCGGCAAAAACGATATATTAATCTTTTTATTGTGTTTACTCAGAAGTTTGATTTTTTTCTGAGCTTTAGTATTAATTTCAGCTGATACCTATCGATGTCTTGTCATATAGAGATGTCATATAGATGGTCTTGACATAAGGACAGATGGAACCCTAAAAACGAGTCTGAGCATTTCCCAATTGATCCTTAACGTTTAAATTAAACGTAAAATTTAAGACGTTCGGTAAAAATATAAGAGAATATATATTAAATTTTTATCTAGTCTCATTTTTAAACGTGTAACCATTAACAACCGTTTCACATATCATAAACATTTCATACCATTCTGGAGTGCTTCAGATGCCCGACGCAGAGATATGTCGCACGCCCAATGTCCATAGATCAAACGGCGCTCGCACCAACGCTCAGGTTATGTGAATTACGGATATGTTTGTATGTATGATAGAAAATATTCAGAATATCTTAACATAGACTGATTATTTTATTGTCATTAACAACAAATTGGCTTGAAAATATTTAAAGTGTAATGTTTATTTTTTACATATCTAAATGTAATTCAGCTTAAAGTATTTTCATTTTCTAAATGTTACCTCGAGAAACGTCGAAAGTGTCACAAAAGACGTTTTTATTGTCTCAAGTAAACGAGGAGTCTATCGATTATTAAGTTTAGCATGAAACAGCTGTATGTAAGAGAAGCGAACCGCTCTGTCGTTACTTATTTCAAGAATCTTAATTTAATACAGTGGTTATATATTTACTAATAGTCAATGTGTAAAAGTAAGATTAGAAAACTTAGAAAGAAAAAAATGCACATTAAAAATACTGTTTATATTATATAAAAAAACCATAAATAAAATATATAATGAAACCTTTTAATATAACTTTAAGGGAAAACTGATGTAGGCACTTATTATATAGGTTTACATTGATTTAATTATTTTCATTATAATATCATATATCTAGTGGCATTCTTCCTTTCATCTAGATCTGTTTATAAAACAAATAAGTGTAATATAATAAACAACTTTTTTTTATACTCTTACTACTACTTATAATACTCTTTCTCTTCTTCTAATATCATCAACCTTTGACCCAACCATCAGCTGATATTTTGCACCCATACATATATATAATACATACTGCATTTTCACATTCTATTTTCACACTTTTTGTGTGAGCTTCTTGAAAAGTGAGAGTTTTTCTTTAAATATTTTTAACGTCCTCTCATCTATCCTCGCAATGTAACCAAATCAATTAGGAATGCTCTTTTTCATTTTTATATCTACAATATTGAGAACAGTTATTTGGGGACTACATCAAGTATAACGACTCCCGATATCCTATATACAAATCACAAGATATCTAATATACTTAATTTTATTTTTCGTCCATGATTCTGTCACTTATACATTTTTTAGTATTCTTGAATTTTTTTATTAAGTAAAATATAATATAATAAAAGATAAAGAAAAAAAAATGCTTCCATAATTCGCCGAAAAATGATTAACAGAGTGTCTTAACACTTTGCCTACACTGTTCTGCGGGATATAGCGTGAAGCACAAGAAAAAGTTCTAAGGCGGAATGACAATCAAAATTAACAATAAAACAAATAGATAACACTAATTGAAGGAGTAAGTAGAGTAACATAAACAAATGAACGTAGATGAATAAAATTTCATTTCATTATAAATCTCTGGCCAAGTTTCCCCGACACAAACCTAAACATGAATACATCAAGATGCGTACTGGCAGATAAATAATTAATTAATTAAATGGCGTAAGCTGTCTCTAGTTAAAGTTATTGAGCGACTAGCACGTCAAGAACAATCCGTTAAATTAATGACACCATTAATTTAGTAAGAAACAGTGAATACTTAGGAAATTAGTGATGTAAATAATGCTTACATAAAATAACGTTTGGATATTTACTGAAATTTGTCTTCTGTAGTGGTGGGTTCGATCAGTTAGAGCATTTCCGTAAAATAATTAGTACTGTTCTATTATTAGTAATCAACGTTTTTTTTGAAGACATTACGTGTAGACTGATAAATCTCAACGCCGCGGTTTGCCTCCACACCAGAGCGAAGTAAAAAAAAAATTAAATATTTTATTTTCTCGAGTGGAAATCGAATCTACAACCTGTCGTGTTTATAGTCACACGCTTGTGCCAGTGCGCTAAAAAATAGACAATTTATATACGATTAGCATATATAATGTGTAAAATTTGATGTAAAACGAACGTACAATGTATATTGTACACGTGGCATATGATAACGTAAAATAATAGAAAATGCGTTTCTGGATAGCCAGGAAACCAGGGAACAACTCTCCGAAATTCCATCCAATCAACTCAGCCGCTTCGGAGTCTATAACGAACAGACAAATACACAAACAGACATTAGTTTTTATATATATAATTTGCATCATATGAAAATTATTATAAGTGCTTTAATATTATTAACAAAAATGTATGTAGATATATGTACCAATCCCAATAGCCATCTAAAACATATGCAAAGAATATATTTCCACGCTTTAATATTTTATTATTACGAGTCGAAATATAGCACTTATTTCGAAACCATTAACGTAATTGAATGTCAGACTTTGAAGGACAAAATTGGAATTTCTTAATACTCTTTGGGTACGGGCTAATTTTATTTCAAAATTTGAAGTAACAACGCTTTCAATAGTATTTGTATAATATAATTGGTTAATGTAAAATTATTAATAATTGTAAAAGATGTGAATTTTGATAAAATTGACAAGAAAATAAAGAGATATGATTAATTCATGAAATTTTGGTTAGCTGGATTCCGCAGACAGCAGGGTAGGCAGAGGGAATCTAGTTAACACACTCCATATAGCCACACGTCATCCTGCAGCGACATCGACATTCTTATATGATTGTTACAACTTATTTATGCTGCAAGCATCTCTGTAAGGACATTTTTACAAATCTCCGTTACCCTAAAAATAAATTACTTTATTAAATACAGGGGCTATGCTAAGGGGCTAAATGATTAAATATAGGGGCTTTTTACCCAGTCAGTACGTACCCCGTACTGCCTATTTAATGAACGTAGAGATCTGAACTGTGTCTATTTAATAATATTGAACAAATACTTGACTAAAAAGGAAATGGAAGCGTTTTTAAATTTTGAGTCCCTAAATATAAGTTTAAAAGTATGTAATGTAAAGTTATGCTACAACACATGCACCCCAAAATTAGCCAGAAAGTGGAGAACGGAGTGTCTTAACACTAGATTCCCTCTACCTACCCTGCGTTTTGCGAGATACAGCGCGAAGCTGTATGTAAGGAATTTATTTATTCAAGAAAGATCAAGCGAATATACGCTTAGTAATTTGAATAAGCTTTCGCTTCTATCCATTGAGTACTTAAGACTGTAGTACAGAATTATCTTTGAAATTAATAATTTAAAACCACCATGGTTCGGTTGCGTTAAATAGTTAATTTCTAGTAGACTGTTAACGTTTTCGGTGTAATATAATCATTGTTATGGAGTCATTTATTATATGTATTAATAAAGTTCAGTCAAGTGTTAAAATAAAAAGATATATACAGTTAACGTATGTAGAACCTTCTCCTTTTCGAAGAAAAATATTGGTTAAAAATGGATTCCATGTAAAATTACAATGTGTCAAATATGTATTAACACTTGAAAATAATGTCTTATTGCCTCACGAATATAGTTTTTTTTTGTGCTTGATCAGTAAGTACAAGTGCTGTAAAATACAATAGTCGCACAACGTAGAACATCAAATAGAAAATTAGCAATATTCATGAGGTGTATTGGAGCGCAGGTGTAAACTATAAATAGGTAAGCTTAAATATAAACTACGAGGTAAATATCATTTGTTTAGTATTATATATAAATATTGAATCAATTAATTTCCCACATGGAAACAAGGAAAATAGAGAAATCTGCGTAATGTTTTTAATATCTCCGTTTTAAATATACTGTATGACATATTTCATTTGTTCTTCCACAGATTAAGTATGAAAAATAACTCTTTGATGATTATTTCAAAAAGTCACAGTACGCTTTCACATTTTATACGTAAACACATTTACCATTATAAATGACAGTTTAGATAGATGCTGTTGCTGAACTGGAGTGATTTTTCATTAAATTCTAGAAAAAAAATCAAATTGGTAGTAATATGTATGTATGTAAAAATAAAATCAGCAACACGAGTAACACCAGAGCGAAGTAAATGGACATATTAAAGATTATAAAGTGGTAGAAGTCATGCATTCTATCTACAAATATGTAACTATTCCTACTGCCTCCTGAAAAGATTTTTTGATATTAGACTGTCGTCGCATTACCTCATTCAACTAAATTAAATTCTCAGATCAAAGTATGATCTGAGAAAGTCGTTTTGAGCGCATCAAGACATAATTACTTACATAAATTGCCGTAAAATATTAATTCACAATACAAACTAACGTAAATTCAATAGAATATTGGTTTTTAAGGAACGCTCGTTGTATCACTAACCATTTCTTTCACAAGAATAACGATACATCAATAAAGGTTGATAGCTCCCCTAACGGCTCATAGGAGAGTGGATTAAATTTTTGGCAGCACAAGCTGTTCCTATTAAAGGTCCGCGCCGTTACTAACTAAATAAATTTACCCTTCATTAGGTTTGGACGTCGTTAAATAATAAAATGATATTAGATTTTATAGGCCAGCCGCCGTGCTTTAAATTAAGCTGCGTTCACTGTTATATTGTGTATTTAGAAGTAAAATTTAATTTACTTTGGAGCAAATGGAACATTCAACTTTGGGCAGCATAAACAACGCAGTCCTTGGCTTTAGTATTTTGATTTGTTCGCTTTCGTAGTTCGAATGCGCGTAGTAAGTTAAATATCAATGTACCGTACACCATGATACATTTATTTTCGTGGTATTTATTTTTATTATAATATGTAATATAATATCTAGATAATATTTTATTACAAAGATTACTAAAATTACTAAGGCCAACCCACAACCTATCCATCGCCATAATCGAACCCACAACCTATCGCGCTTACAATCACACAAGTGAGTGATGGTTGTGGGTTCGATTTACACTCAAAGAAATGTTATATACCTATAATATGTTCATTGTTCTCGTACTGGTAACGAATCAAAGCACGGCATTGAATTCAGCAACTCAACACGCAATGTCTCTAGAATACCTCAGTGGAAACTGGAGAGCGGAAGTGTCTTAACCCCCCAGGTTCCCTCTGCTTATCCTGTTATGTGCGGGTTACAGCCTGCAACTAAAGGAAAAAGACTATTTACATAGTAAAACAAATAAGATCGCATCGCAAATGCCTTTTGTGTGTTGACAACTATTTCTCCGTAAATAGATTCTACACATGGAAATCATTTTTTGTTTGTTGTTTGCTCCAAGTCAATATGTTGGATATGAGGAATCGCTCTTGAAAAGTAGCGTAATGTTGATATATCTTTGAAATTCAGAGTTGAAAATATACAGCAGTTAGTTTTGCATTGTGTAGAATCTACTTTACAATGATGGATATTAGTAGTCTAGTACTTATGTTTAGTAAATTGGTACAAATCCTTACTTAGATACAAATCTTTCTCTCGTGACTCCCGCTCAGCTTATTTTAACATTTTTCGGTATATTTAGGGAAAATTTATTGATAATTTTAATATGGTTATCGATACTAAAATAATCATTAAAATACACTTTATAAAACCGAGAATAGGATTCCGGGATAAAATGTAGTCTATATGCTCCACAAATATATTAAAGTCCCATAAATTCGGGTCACCTGTTCCGGAGATTAGCCCGGCCAAACAGAAAACAGACAGACGGAGATATTTTAAAATTGTGTCTTATTGTGAAATCATAGACAGCCACGTCAATTTTTATTTATATGTAAATAATCATAAATTAAAATTATTATTAAACCTTTATATTTTAAATATGACCTAATTATACGTGGAAATCCAAATACCGTCCTTAACTCCGTGTGTATGAACTTAATGGTGTGGGTCTTATACTAGTACCACACATCATCCGTCGACATCCGATACTGGATTCGAAATTATATTAACTTAACCACGTAGTGGTTACCTCTAGCTTTTGTTAATGTAGCATAAATACATTAAGGTAAGACAATATATAACATAAATTCATCACATAGTTTTATTATTACTTCCTACATTATTTTTTCCACAAAAATAATTGATACACTGACACGATGTTTGTACTGTTTTAATATATTATATTAAGGTATAAATAGCTTTTACAACTCCAGCTAAAGCTTATACATTTAATAAAAAGTTTTTTTTTCTAATTTTAATAATTGAACTATGGACAATGATCTATGTAGTATTATAACTCTTGCCACGAAGACAGAAAATCAATAAAATTGCAACGTATATTACCCACTGTTGTATTTAATAAAACAGTATTACGCTTTATCGATCATTCATTTTTAAGTTAAAGTATTAAACACCTACTCGCCAATTTGTTATTAAAAATTTTAAATTTTAATTATTATTGTCATGTAAGTAATTAAAATTGACTTACAACATTAAGCTTACATTACTTACATTATACTCGTACTTACATTATAAGCAATTTAAAAGATCTCACAGAAATTTTATGTTCTGAAAAAAAAAGCTGAACATATAATTTTGGCGCATACTTCGCAAAAAAAAAAACTATATTGGCATCTCTTTTTTATTTGTTTTTTGTTTATTTGGATATAGAGCGAAATTTAAATTTATAACTATGTGTACTGCTCCTCTCGGCTAATTTTTACCATGATGCTTGCAATGCAGTTATACTAATAACATTTTACCAAGTACTCTTGAAATGTTTATTTATTTACCATTCGGCCATAAATCGTTTCCTCTATGAATAGTGAGTGCTTCGTTTTCATTTTGCTATTGTATCATAAATAATGTTAAAAGCCATTTCATCTTCTCCAAATGTGGCACCGTTCACATTATTATATCCTTCTTATTATACATAGATATTTAATTTGATTTATTGTATTGCTTTTCAATTGAAACGTGCATTTACGAAAGTTTTATGTTTTAAAATAAAATTATGTTATTTCTTAAAAATATAAGCTAAAAACTAGCACATCTTATTGAGTTCTATCGCAATATAACATATGTTTAATAAATTCCAGATGTTTAATACATTGAAATTAGGGGATTAATTAAAATTGATTTTAATTTTATTCTGTTTAAAGAATACCTGTAGAAAAATGAAAATCCTAGCAATTGTTTAATTTGTGTTTGTTGATCTCTTGCTCGAATAACGTAACAACTATCTATCTATCTATGTATATAAAATATTTCATATTTTCATCTTATATTAAGGTATACAATAAGATTTACCAGGACTTTAGAAATATAATGTCATATTTAACTTTATGGACATTAAAGAGCCTTATAATACATAAAGGTATACGACTGGCCTCTAATAATCAAATGCTACCTTTGCAAATTTTGTTTACATTGATATATAACAGTTGAAGATTCTACTAGCAAAAAACAAAAAGGAATAATTCAGCTTTTAAAACAACAATAACTGCTGCAAGTCAACTAGTGCACAAATCAAATATTAATGGCAGAACAAAGCCGTGTCCGTACTCTACAATTAAACTACAAAGGCGATACTCACTCTCGAGTAAAGTAATTATTATGCACATCAAACGATATTTGTTATCTCGTCAGCGCTTGTTTATTATGGAATATTATTATCTTTAATTAATTCATCTTTCAAATAATTCACTATATGACTAACGAGATATTCTATATTACTTAAGTTTAATGTTCAAAATGTTTAAATTGTTATATCAGCTATTATGACTACTATTATACTAGTGCCCCGCCGGAATCGGACACGAATAACTCAATATTCACCCAAACGATTTCGATGATGCTTTTTCTATTGGAAAAGGTACACGTCAAGGGCAGTTTGACTCAAATTAAGATTCAAAATATTCCTTATTCAAATAGACTATTATAAGCAGTTTTAAATAGTCGAATGAACGTATAAAAAAGCTACAACCGTTTCCAGTTCTGCTGAGAAGAGCCGGCAAGAGACTCAACAGTTAAATTGAATCTAAATTATAAAATAAAAGCCTCACGCTGTATCCCACACTGAAGTAATTGAAATATGGATTTAAATAAATATTTCGTTTCCCCGACTGGGGATCGAACTCACAATCAGTCGGTTTTACAGTCAAAATTTGAGCCCCTGCGCCACGACTGGCTAATATTAAAATAGTAGCATATAAAGTGTCATGAAGGGCAATTAACAGGTATATCGTAATCCGTTTGCGAATTGTAACAAATGATTGGTGGTTAATAGTAATTATCAATTACTATACAGGGCTAGACTTGTGACAAACCTCTAGTTTTGACATTATAATAACCACAAATGTATGTTGTGTATATACGTATTGATAACGAGAGCAAAATAAAACGAATGAACTAAACTGAAAAGACGACTCTTGTTTTTCAAAATTATATTTCAAGAGCTTTATTGCATTAAGCTTTACCACTCCTTCAATCAATCTATTTACACCCTTGATTCTCAGATTTTTTATTTACCATTCAGGATAGATTTTGAATTTACTTTCGTTCGCGTTTCAATTATATTTACAGAAGATAGGCCAAAATGTTTATCGGTTCGGCGGTATTCGTCAGAAAAATAAATTTTGGTAAAGGAATTAACAGTTCAATGTATTTATAAAATACGTATACAACTAGTTATATAGATATGATAGAATTACTTTACGCCAAAAGTGATCGATTAATACAAACACTGCCCATTTTTTATAACCTTTTCTATTTCCAGGCACTGACGTATTAAGGTATATCGGTAAAATATAAATATATATATATATATATATATATATATATATATATATATATATA
>JBAIZZ010000218.1:522124-549182 GCA_037355905.1 Heliconius aoede | reverse complement strand
AAAAAACATTTAAAAATCGTTATACTTATGTTTTTATATCTTCGTTTTTATATAACACTACCTATATATGAATAAATATATTTATTTTTTCTTATGAATAAATAGATTAATTTTTTTGTGGGCAAGCGAAAATTTTGTGGCTCTTTAAAGCTCTTGGCTCTTTTCTAAATTGTAATTTTTGGCTCTCCCGGCTCAAAAGATTGCCGACCCCTGATCTAGGCCAAGATTTTTGTTCTACAATTTCATTTTTTACGAAAATCCAATTTTTTTTCGCGATTCTTAACACATTTCTTTCTCTTTCAAACTTGTTACTCTGGACAAAGCAACATAAGTCTGACCATCTTCGAAAATTTCGTTTCCTGCATCAATAATAGTATTCTCTTTTCCTTTCGTAACGAGTCGTTTGTATTCTGAATTACATGCACGACGTTGTTCTCGAGAAATTAATACGAACAAAAATGATATTTCATATGAAATATTAATTATTTTATCGGTGGCAATTGAATCTTTAGGTCAGGGCTTCTTAAACTTTTGTCATTCACGACCCCATTTATGATTGCGAGTTTCTTAACGACCCCCCATACAAATATAAAAGAAAAATAAATTAATATTTTTTGATGATTTATTTATTAGGTAACAATATACGTATACATATGAAAATATATAGTTTTAGAATTCGTTTTGAAACATACAAAAATCTAAAATTAAAAATTGCACAAAAAATTATAAAATTTTATTTATTATAGTTTCAAAAATAAAAATGGATTCTGAACGTCTTAATTCGCTCGAATATATTCAAGTAGTTGCGTGGTAAGTATTATTGTGGCGGTCCGAGTGGGAAGTCAGCGGCGCGCGGTTTACTCAACATGTATGATACCGACAAACGCACTAACAATGTATAGCCATCAATAGTTTACTGCTGTCGGTGGAGATAACTCAAAACCTTCAAAAACGCTGCAAGTCCACTGTATTCCACCAACTCTAGTGATGTTATAAAATGATATATATAAATATTTGACATTAAAATCTCTCGCGACCCCAGAATTTTGCTACGCCCCTTTTGGGGTCGCGACCCATAGTTTAAGAAACCCTGCTTTAGGTTATATGGTTATTTTTTGTTTATATTCACTTTTTTTTATATGTAGAGCTGCATTTTTAAATCTTTTGTTTCTTTAGTATTAACTTACTATGCACGGTCTCACTTTAAGTCACGTACTGTTCTCAATGAACTATATCCTTCGTAGTGTCACTTCTCTCCGTTTTCGTAGTGACAGAACTCTTTGTTTTAGTAGTGTCATTTCTCTCCGTAGTCTTAGTGTTACTTCTCTCCGTTTTTGTAGCGATAATACTCCGTTTTCGTCGTGTCACTTCTCTCACTCTCGTTTCCTTAGTAGCAAGTCACTTATCTCCGTTTTCGTTGTATCACGACACTCCGTTTTCGTATTGACAAGACTCGCCATTTCGTAGTGTCACGATATTCCGTTTTCGTAGTGACAAGACTCGCCGTTTTCGTAGTGTCACGACATTCCGTTTTCGCAGTGTTGATGCGTTGATCTAAATGATCAAGTCCCCGCATTGCGTGAATGTATTTCCTGACCACTTCGGGGCGTTCAAGACACCAGACACCATACTCAAGACACCAGACATCAGACTCAAGATACCGGAAACCAGACACCGGACTCAAGACTCGAGACACCAGACACCAGACATATAACATACATACAACATACTAATACTAATATTTTAATCGGTTTCGCCCAAATTTGTCGTCAGAACAACATGTCCGGTTGTTTGAGAATGTCAACCTAAAGTTTAGATTGGACATCGGATGACCTTTTTGAATCTGGTTTCATTTCGTTTTGATATTAATAACTATTACAACTTATTTATAATGTTAGCATCACTGTAGGGAGATTTGTAAAAAAATTGCGCCTGCTCAAAAATAATAGCCAAGAATTATCGTCTCGCAAGAGAGAATATTATTTATTAAATATATTTGTATTATAATAACTTTATTACGAGGTACTGCTTTCACTTGAAAAGTAATGTCTTTTAGTCTTTGATTTAACAATGGCGAATAATGTTCATTATTCAACAATTTTTTCATCCAAAAAAGTATGAGGTCTACGTGAGTGTCAAGGAGTCTGGAAGAGTTTGTCATAATCTTATTTCTGTGATTTTCAAATAAATCGTAATTACTGGGATCCATAATGATTTATTAATTTAACAATATATTTATTTTTGAATCTTCTTTTTTTATAAACATATATGTATTAATATATATAATAAATATATAATATAATAAATATATATGTATTTTTCTTATTATTATTTTAAAAACAATAGTTATTTTTAAATCCGAAATATATTAGTTATTACAATATTCGTTTGAAGTTGTTTTTTTTATATATGTATTAATTATGAGCTTATCGAGTATATTTTAAATATATCGACACTCGCAGTCAATCGATGCCGTGCTCAAACACAACTGATTGAAAGAAAGAGCACGCGCTATCGTCTTTAGGAGGTGTAAAAGAGATGCGTAATGACAAACGGCTATCTTATCCGTGATAACTTTACACGTGACAACATTTCACTATCAAAATAGCACTTTATTACTGAGGATTAAGGGCGTTTTTCTATTGCGTATTTACAACCTGAAGTTGGCCGTGATAATTTTCTTGTAGAACACTAAACGAAATCGAATAGTTAACTTTTTTTTTCATTTGGCTATTATTAAACAATTACAGCATATTTTCAAACATGTGAATATACTTTTGTGGCGGTTTTTTTCCCAGGAATCGAATGCGCTTGTCCGATTTATTCTATCATTAATAGTTTTTAAATGGGGGCAGAAAATAGTTTTCGCGCCACGCCAAAAACCCGACTTTAAAGTATATAAGGAGTACGCTATCGCGCTCCGTCTGCCATACTTGCCAGACGGAGCGCGATACCGCGCTCCTTGATATGTACCAATCCCAATAGCCATCTAAAACATATGCAAAGAATATATTTCCACGCTTTAATATTTTATTATTACGAGTGGAAATATAGCACTTATTTCGAAACCATTAACGTAATTGAATGTCAGACTTTGAAGGACAAAATTGGAATTTCTTAATACTCTTTGGGTACGGGCTAATTTTATTTCAAAATTTGAAGTAACAACGCTTTCAATAGTATTAGTATAAAATAATTGGTTAATGTAATATTAATAATAATTGTAAAAGAGGTGAATTTTGATAAAGTTGACAAAAAATATAGAGATATAATTAATTCATAATTCTTTTCAATCAGCTTCACGCTGGATTCCTCATGCAGCAGGGCAGGCAGAGGGAATCTAGTTAACACACTCCATTGTGTGGCTAACACGTCATCCTGCAGGGACATCGACATTCTTATACGATTGTTACAACTTATTTATGCTGCAACCAACTTTGTAAGGACAATTTTACAAATCTCCGCTACCCCACAAATAATTATACTAAAATTTGACGGAAAGTGAGGATAGGAGTGTCTTAACACTAGGTTCCCTCTACCTACCCTGCGGTGTGCGAGATACAGCGTGAAGCTACATGTAAGGTATTTATTTATTCAAGAAAGATCAAGCGAATATACGCTTAGTAATTTGAATAAGCTTTCGCTTCTATCCATTGAGTACTTAAGACTGTAGTACAGAATTATCTTTGAAATTAATAATTTAAAACCACCATGGCTCGGTTGCGTTAAATAGTAAATTTCTAGTAGACTCTTAACGTTTGCGGTGTAATATAATCATTGTTATGGAGTCATTTATTATATGTATTAATAAAGCTCAACCAAGTGTTAAAATAAAAAAATATATGTAGTTAACGTATGTAGAACCTTCTCCTTTTCGAGGAAAAATGTTGGTTAAAAATGAATTCCATGTAAAATTACAATGTGTCAAATATGTATTATTAACACGTGAAAATAGTCTTATTAAGTCGCGAAAATAGATTTTTTTGTGCTTAATCAGTAAGTACAAGTGCTGTAAAATACAATAGTCGCACAACGTGGAACATCAAATAGAAAATTAGCAATATTCATGAGGTGTATTGGAGCGCAGGTGTAAACTATAAATAAGTATGCTTAAATATAAACTATGAGGTAAATATCATTTGTTTAGTATTATATATAAATATTGAATCAATTATTTTCTCACATGGAAACAAGGAAAATAAAGAAATCTGCGTAATGTTTTTAATATATGCGTTTTAAATATACTGTATGACATATTTTATCTGTTCTTCCACAGATTAAGTATGAAAAATAACTCTTTGATGATTATTTCAAAAAGTCACAGTATGCTTTCACATTTTATACGTAAACACATTTACTATTATAAATGACAGTTTAGATAGATGCTGTTGCTGAACTGGAGTGATTTTTCATTAAATTCTAGAAAAAAAAATCAAATTGGTAATAATATGTATGTATGTATGTAAAAATAAAATCAGCAACACGAGTAACACCAGCGCGAAGTAAATGGACATATTAAAGATTTACATAAATTGCCGTAAAATATTAATTCACAATACAAACTAACGTAAATTCAATAGAATATTGGCTTTTAAGGAACGCTCGTTGTATCACTAACCATTTCTTTCACAAGAATAACGATACATCAATAAAGGTTGATAGCTCCCCTTACGGCTTATAGGCGAGTGGATTAAATTTTTGGCAGCACAAGCTGTTCCTATTAAAGGTCCGCGCCGTTACTAACTAAATAAATTTACCCTTCATTAGGTTTGGACGTCGTTAAATAATAAAATGATATTAGATTTTATAGGCCAGCCGCCGTGCTTTAAATTAAGCTGCGTTCACTGTTATATTGTGTATTTAGAAGTAAAATTTAATTTACTTTGGAGCAAATGGAACATTCACTTTGGGCAGCATAAACAACGCAGTCTTTGGCTTTAGTATTTTGATTTGTTCGCTTTCGTAGTTCGAATGCGCGTAGTAAATTAAATATCACTGTACCGTACACCATGATACATTTATTTTCGTGGTATTTATTTTTATTATAATATGTAATATAATATCTAGATAATATTTTATTACAAAGATTACTAAAATTACTAAGGCCAACCCACAACTTATCCATCGCCATAATCGAACCCACAACCTATCGCGCTTACAATCACACAAGTGAGTGATTGTAAGCGCGATAGGTTGTGGGTTCGATTTACACTCAAAGAAATGTTATATACCTATAATATGTTCATTGTTCTCGTACTGGTAACGAATCAAAGCACGGCATTGAATTCAGCTACTTAACACGCAATGTCTCTAGAATACCTCAGTGGAAAGTGGAGAGCGGAAGTGTCTTAACCAAATGTTTATCCTGTTATGTGCGGGTTACAGCCTGCAACTAAAGGAAAAAGACTATTTACATAGTAAAACAAATAAGATCGCATCGCAAATGCCTTTTGTGTGTTGACAACTATTTCTCCGTAAATAGATTCTACACATGGAAATCATTTTTTGTTTGTTGTTTGCTCCAAGTCAATATGTTGGATATGAGGAATCGCTCTTGAAAAGTAGCGTCATGCTGATATGTCTTTGAAATTCAGAGTTGAAAATATACAGCAGTTAGTTTTGCATTGTGTAGAATCTACTTGTACTTATATAATGATGGATATTAGTATTCTAGTACTTATGTTTAGTAAATTGGTACAAATCCTTACTTGAATACAAATCTTTCTCTCGCGACTCCCGCTCGGCTTATTATAACATTTTTCGGTATATTTAGGGAAACATTATTGATAATTTTAATATGGTTATCGATACTAAAATAATCATTAAAATACACTTGATAAAACCGAGAATAACATTCCGGGATAAAATGTAGTCTATATGCTCCACAAATATATTAAAATCCCATAAATTCGGGTCAGCTGTTCCGGAGATGAGCCCGGCCAAACAGAAAACAGACAGACGGAGATATTTTAAAATTGTGTCTTATTATGAAATCATAGACAGCCACGTCAATTTTTATTTATATGTAAATATTCATAAATTAAAATTATTATTAAAACCTTTACATTTTAAATATGACCTAATTATACGAATGGAAATCCAAATATCGTCCTTAACTTCGTCTGTATGAACGTAATGGTGTGGGTGTTATACTATTACCACACATCATCCGTCGACATCCGATACTGGATTCGAAATTATATTAACTTAACCACGTAGTGGTTACCTCTAGCTTTTGTTAATGTAGCATAAATACATTAAGGTAAGACAATATATCTACTAATATTCCTAACATTTATTAGACACATGTTTCAGTCTTTTGAATTTTGTATGTTAACAGAAAATACCTATTTTTCTTCTTCATCAGGTGTTCCAGTTTTCAAGACCAGCAAATCCTGCCCAGACTCAAAAGCTATATAACAAAACAAGTTCCATGTAAATTCGTCCCATAGTTTTATTATTACTTCCTATATTATTTTTTTCCACAAAAATTGATACACACACACAATTTTTGTACTGTTTTATTAAGGTATAAATAGCTTTTACAACTCCAGCTAAAGCTTATACATTTAATAAAAAGTTTTTTTTCTAATATATGCTATTTCTATTATATTTCTAATATAATGATACAATAATTGAACTATGGACAATGATCTTTGTAGTATTATAACTCTTGCCACGAAGACAGAAAATCAATAAAATCGCAACGTATATTACCCACTGTTGTATTTAATAAAACAGTATTGCGCTTTATCGATCATTCATTTTTAAGTCACTGTTTTATAAACACCTACTTGCCAATTTGTTATTAATCAGTTTAATTTTAATTACTGTTGTCATGTAAGTAATTAAAATTGACTTACAACATTAAGCTTACATTACTTACATTGTACTCGTACTTACATTATAAGCGATTTAAAACATCTCAGAGAAATTTTATGTTCTGAAAAAAAAAGCTGAACATATAATTTTGGCACACACTTCGCAAAAAAAAAACTATATTGGCATCTCTTTTTTATTTGTTTTTTTTTGTTTTTTGTCTATTTGGATATAGAGCGAAATTTAAATTTTATAACTATGTTTACTGCTCCTCTCGGCAAATTTTTACCACGATGCTTGCAATGCAGTTATACTGATAACATTTTACCAAGTACTCTTGAAATGTTTATTTATTTACCATTCGGCCATAAATCGTTTCCTCTATGAATAGTGAGTGCTTCGTTTTCATTTTGCTATTGTATCATAAATAATGTTAAAAGCCATTTCATCTTCTCCAAATGTGGCACCGTTTACATTATTATATCCTTCTTATTATACATAGCTATTTAATTTGATTTATTGTATTGCTTTTCAATTGAAACGTGCATTTACGGAAGTTTTATATGTTTTAAAATAAAATTATGTTATTTCTTAAAAATATAAGCTAAAAATTAGCACATCTTACTGAGTTCTATTGCAATATAACGTATGTTTAACAAATTTCAGATGTTTAATACATTGAAATTAGGGGATTAATTAAAATTGATTTTCATTTTATTCTGTTTAAAAAATACCTGTAGAAAATTGAAAATCCTGGCAATTGTTGTTTGTTGATCGCTTGCTCGAATGACGTAACAACTATCTATCTATGTATATAAAATGTTTTGTATTTCCAACTTATATTAAGGTATACAATAAGATTTATCGGGACTTTAGAAATATAATGTCATATTTAACTTTATGGACATTAAAGAGCTTTATGATACATAAGGATACACGACTGGCCTCTAATAATCAAATGCTACCTTAGCAAAATGTGTTTACATTGATATATAACAGTTGAAGATTCTACTAGCAAAAAACAAAAAGGAATAATTCAGCTTTTAAAACAACAATAACTGCTGCAAGTCAACTAGTGCACAAATCAAATATTAATGGCAGAACAAAGCCGTGTCCGTACTCTACAATTAAACTACAAAGGCGATACTCACTCTCGAGTAAAGTAATTATTATGCACATCAAACGATATTTGTTATCTTCTCAACGCTTGTTTATTATGGAATATTATTATCATTAATTAATTCATCTTTCAAATAATTCATTTTATGACTAACGAGATATTCTACTTTAGTTTAATGTTCAAAATTTTTAAATTGTTATATCAGCTATATATTTTTATCAATTTTATGACTACTATTATATTAGTGACCCCGCCCGAGTAGGCAGAGGGTACCTAGTGTCAAGACACTCCGTTCCCCACTTTCTGCCGAATTCTAGAGGCATTGTGTTGAGTGGCAGAACTCAACGCCGCGCTTTGCTTCGACACCTGAGCGAAGTAATTGAAAGATGGATTTAAATATATATTTCCTTTCCCCGACTGGGGATCGAACTCACAACCAGTCGGTTTTACAGTCACAATTTGTGCCCCTGCGCCACGACTGGCTAATATTAAAATAGTAGCATATAAAGTGTTATAAAGGGCAATTAACAGGTATATCGTAATCCGTTTGCGAATTGTAACAAATGATTGGTGGTTAATTGTAATTATCAATTACTATACAGGGCTAGACTGTGATAAACCTCTAGTTTTGACATTATAATAACCAAAAATGTATGTTGTGTATATACGTATTGATTTAGCAAAATAAAACGAATGAAATAAACTGAAAAGACGACTCTTGTTTTTAAAATTATATTTCAAGAGCTTTATTGCATTAAGCTTTACCGCACCTTTAATCAATCTATTTACACCCTTGATTCTCAGATTTTTTTATTTACCATTCAGGATAGATTTTGAATTTACTTTCGTTCGCGTTTCAATTATATTTACAGAAGATAGGCCAAAATGTTTATCGGTTCGGCGGTATTCGTCAGAAAAATAAATTTTGGTAAAGGAAATAACAGTTCAATGTTTATAAATACGTATACAACTAGTTATATAGTTAAGATAGAATCACTTTACGCCAAAAGTGATCGATTAATACAAACACTGCCCATTTTTTATAACCTTTTCTATTTCCAGGCACCGACGTATTAAGGTATATCGGTAAAATATAAAAATATATATATATCATAACCCACTATGGGATATTCTATCATCTATAGCTATATCTTCGCTTTCAAATCAAACATTCTGTTATAGGTTGATGCCATTTATTGCTAATATTCTAATTATAAAATAAATATATGAAGATTGAAGAAGAATAATATTTTATTTATCTTTTATTTTCTTTGTTTAAATATTACATTGTTCACAATACCTTAATATAATTAATTATATAAGCAGTATACATTTTTATATATGCGTTATGTGGATTTCAATTGAAACAAAATTAAATATAAAAAGACACCCATATTGTACTGATTGAATTAGTTCCAGCCGACATCGTTGTAGATTGTTTTTATGCAAAGGAAATTTAAAAATATTTTTTCATTTCTTGATTTCCTTCTAACAAAATTTCTGATAATATTGCTCATTCAGTGAAGCTTCAGCCCTCTTCGTATGTCAACCCAAGGTGCCATTCTAATAATGAGATTAAATTCAGTGTATATTGAACATTTTTCCACACTTTACTTTGATTGAAACAGAATACATTAAATTATAATATTTTACATACCTGTTGTAAAAGATCTATATTTTATAGGGCTTTTTAGGGTTCCATCAAATCTGTTTGTCTGATTCGTCATGTAAAAGTAAAGGCCCTTTATGTGAGTCTGAAATTAAAAAATCAGACAAGTCCGAGTTAGAGTCGACCTTCGAGGGTTCCGTATAAATTTCTGGACTGTAGGTGATCTGGGTATACCTACAACTGATAAAAGTTGACAAGCATAGTTTTACGTAAGCGCTTATTTTGTAAGAAACGAACGAACTTGATTTTTAATGTAATTTTTCGTTATTTGCCAATTTGTATAATTGTACGTCAATTAGAAATACCCTATAGTTTTTGATTATGCAGCGAATAAAGGTTTGCAAGCCCTTGTTTGCAAACTTGCTAGCACTTGGTATAAAATTACCCTACATAACTTTAGACTCGTCGTCGTCGTTGACTTCTTCATATAAATTTTCAATTTTTACAATTTTTTTTCTTCAAGTTACACAGCAAAACTGTGGTAAAACAACAATTTTTATTTTTGTAAAATAATAATGTTTAATGTTTTTTGAAGCTGTCATGGCGCTGTAGTGGCGTGTGACTGTAACATCGATTGTGGATTTGATGTCCACTCGGTGGAATTAATTATTAAAAAAAAACACTCTTAGTGATGTTATCAATATTTTCTTAATTTTCAAATTTTATCATATACATGCATAAACTGTACAGTTATAGACTGGACTGACTGGTGACTGAAAATGTAATTGACATCAAAAATCAAGTTTATTCAGAAGTGGGTTAGGTTTCTGATGAGTGAATAAGTCAGTCACTAAAATGCCGTTTTTTATGCGCTTATATACCAATAGTCTTTTGAACGAAATGAATGAAAGCTTAAATTAATTTCACGCTTTTAAAATTTCATTTATTTAGCTGAAAAAGGCAATTGAGATCAGTAACAAGCAGCTTAAAAAATATATTATCGAAAATTACATAATAAATAGAACAATTCTAAATATAAGAAATATAAATAGTCAATATAGTCTGGTTTTCAAACGTAACTAAATGTCACCAAGGTGGTTATAATCACAAATTCCTTGTCGCTATAATTAAACCTATCGAAAATATCATATGATAAAATGAGGCAAGTCGCCAGAGACTGTCTATAAAAACATTGTATATTATGTTTAATATTTAAATGTGAACTTCAGAATATAAATATATTTGTATACCGCAGTGAATTAAATGAATGAAAATAATGTTTTAGTACTCGTGTTAAAAATAATTAATATTTTACTGAAAATTATTTCCTAATAGTATAATAGGAACCTATTACGAAATATTACTGTTTATTAATATCAATAATTTGACCAGTAGAATACGCAGATATGTATATGTATAAATAAGTATTTACATATGACATCTAACTATTTTGATATTATAACAAATTATCGAATAATTTTTATGACGTATTGTTTGACGCATGTTTCTATGAGCTGTCTTTATTACGTACTTGCGGCGTGGTTTAAAATTAGGTCAAAGTCACTTCAGAGCAACTACACGAATGCTTGAAATACTATACGGAATATGGAAGTCACGACAATATTATATAATGTGACTAGATTTATCGTAACTTTTATCTAGAAAGTAAATTTTATAGTAAAATTTCATGGAATTTATATTTACCGTAACAAAGACTTTTCTAAGAGCTGCCTTAAGGGTAATGCTTTCGGTAATCGATATCACAATCGTTCGTCTTATTAAAATAAGAAGCTTTATCCTATACATTATTGATATATAATCTTTAATTTTACCTAAAAATAATCATATTTAGTAAATGTTTAATTTTATTAGCAAATTTCTACAATTTCCAAATAAGCCATTTTACACAAATACGTACAGCGCCATCTATTGAAACGTTGTGACACTTCTAGCAAAAGATATCTGAAATTCAGGCTTCAATGTTAATTTGATGCCACCGCTTATATTTCTTAATAGTTTCAAGAAAGGCACACAGATGGCACTTATTTATATTTTGCAAATATATATATATTTCTCTCTCTAACACTTTAAGGTACATGTTGCTGGAATATAACAATAAATAAAATAAAACAACAGCAATTATAGGTAATCAGCAATTATAGGTATATCAATAATAGCGTGGCCTTGAGTACCGTCGATAAGACATGGGTACCTTCAAAAAACGCATCTAGCTTCACCTTAAAGGTCGGCAACGCACCTGTAGCTCCTCTGGTGTTCCACGGGGTCGTGGGCGGCGGTGATCACTTACCATCAATCAGGTGATCCGAACGCTCGTTTGCCTTATCCTTTTCCATAAAAGAAAATGCTCTTTTTCCCCTCCGGAACGGAGAGTCATGAAATTATTTTTAAGAAAAGCTTATAGTATAGTTATATATAAGAGTTATTTTCTATATTGTTAATAAGTAAGCAAATAAATATACAGTTTAAATTAATAGAATAGTGTGCAGAATATTTATGCTGGCTCTCCATGTTACAGGTGTCTGTTTAAAATGTGAAGCTGTTGAGAGGGGGAAAGTCAATGCGAAACGTTTATTTGGCTTTGTCCCAGATCGCTTGTCACAGAATAAGTGGCAATGTGGATAAAATATGTGCTACTTTTATTTTACTACATACAAATTTTATAACTAGATAACATACAATTAAATTACACATTGAGAGTGAACAAAAAACAAAACAAATTGTAAGAATTATTATATTATATAATAATAATTGTATTTTCCATATGTAATACGAGTACATATGAATTTTATGTATATAGACAACAGTTTAGTTGTTTAATTATCGGGTTTCAACAGTGCCATATATAAATAGAAAGTGCCATCGAAACTACTGGGCTTAGAATGCTGAAGTTTGGGAAAATTACGACGAGAATTGGAAAAAAACGACATTTTACTTGAGCGCTGGCAAACTAAGTTGCAGGCTAAGATTCGTTCAAATATAAAGAGTCTTTGGAAATCTCTTATCGAACTATAGTACCTAATACCTAATACCTAACTTTATCAGAGATAAAGTATATACTCAAAGATAGGAAATTGTATAGTAAAACTTAAAATAGGGGATTTACAAAATTAATATATTGCAATACTCTAGCAATTTTTGTAATAATATATGTAGCTTTACGTATCAATATTTGAAAACTCTATTCAAAAGCTGTCTTTGTGCTCACGAGCCGTAGTTTTAGTTGATGAATTTTTAGACTATGGCAGACTGATAGTCAATCAAAGGTCAAAGTAGGAAAAATTTTAAAAGCTGGCTGTAACAAAAATACAGTAGAACGACGACAGATTACTTGTTTGGTAATAGTACAGGTGTAAAATACTAGACCAATCTAACGAGCTAAGAGGAAATTATATATTTTTTGTTTAGTTTACACTGTATCATACACACACCAGGGTAGGCAGAAAGAACCTAGAGTCAAGACACTCCGTTCCTTACTTTCCTCTGAATTCTGGTTATTTTATTATTTATATTTATATATGTATTTATATAGATATATTATCATTAACCACTAAGAAATAAAATATTTATCAAGTTAGATTATCTTTGACACTTTACAGTTCGCTTTAGAAAGTTTGATGACAAAGATGCATGAAGAGAATAATAATATTAAAAGTCGCGAGATACGAGGACACGACGAGACGTGATAAAGAAATAAGACTCCTTTAACGACCTTACAGAGCTTTTATCTTTAAAGTTGCAGATTGTGTATTTGAATAATAGCAATAATGTAACATTCAAATATTTAAATTTTGAGTTGTTAAAAAATATTAGATTAATTTAATACTTTGAAGAAAACAAAAATTTAAACGTAGCGGGATTTGAATCCGCGCCTGACGCGAATTTCGGAGAGTAAAAGAATATTTATATATATAATAAAACTGGATACTATTTACATTTTATTATGTAATTATTTGTACAGGAAGTGTGACGTCAAATATTTCAGATAAGAAGTACCTATACATTTTTAAAATGTAAATTGGTTAAATGAGGAAAACTTCTACGAACACAAACTTTTGAAACGGAAATGCAAATGTCAATTTACACACAGTTTTATATAAGTAAGTATACATACAGCTGTAGAAATTGCGCCGTTTTTTAATTTAAAGGCAAGAGAAATAGTTTACTTTTCTTTTTTTTAATTTGCTTTGTTTTCAGTTCTATCTGGAATGATTTTTGATTCTTTTACGGTTTCGTACTCTTCTCCACTTTGTATTATTGGTATTTTTCTTTGGATTTTTTTAGTTAAATTGTTTGTTATAACCATGGCATTCAACAGTTCGTAATGTATTTACAGTTTTAGCTACTAGTTGTAAACGGGAAAATACATTAAAAAGATATACAATTTTTTTATTGATATATTTATATGAACGATTCCAATAAGAAGGTTTTCATTACATGCTATAAAGAAAGGTCCGTTGTTTATGGTGTCAGTTGTATTGATTTTATATTTATGAGAATTAAAGAGAATTACGTGTTTTGTTTTATGGAAGAAATAAGTCAATGTCTACCAATATTAGGAAACCACGTAATATTTCACCCATTTTTCTCATTGCCGTCCTATTTGGAGACATTATTCTTAGGCGGCGGAATTGAACGCTGTAAACATATTGAAATCACAAAACTCCTCCGGCGTTTGAATGTAAGTTGTGTAGTATTAATAGTTACCTAAAAACATAATATATCTATATACCATATTATAATAATTTCAAATAAATAAAACTTTCCTTAAATATTATTTTCCTTCTCTTTTTAAACTGAACTTACAAATGAGTGTGACATGCAGTAAATGTTACAGCAACAAATAGCATCAGCAAAAAAATACACGAATATCAAATAATAGATAATACAATTTTTAATCGCCTTCGAAAAGGAAACGAGTTTGCTTCAAATCGATATTAGACGATTTTAATTGGTCTGTTCTTAAAACTGTTATATCATTTCATCCAGAAATCCATGGGATGATACTATTTTTGTATCAAATTATCTATAACATACTTAAATTTCTTTACAAATAATTTAAGAAAAATTGTTTACTTAAATAATTTAAAAATCTCTTTTTAACTTAACTTTAATAACGTAGCAAGACGTATAAATACATTTAGTAAGGTAAACTAACTAAGAAGAGGTTAATATTCAAGGTTGGAAACACAATTATCCTTAGTTCGAGAGAGTACTAGAAAAATAATAGGCTATTTGATGCGGTCGCACTGCGAAAGCATCTAATGAGAAAGTTTCCCTGCATAAATAACTACGAAGCTTACTTTTTAACTTGGTAATTAGTATTTTTAAAGCGACTGTGAATAAGTTAATATCCTATACTTAATAAACGAAAAAACCACAATGATTATTATGATATGGACCGTCATGATGAAGGGGCACAGTTGTGTTCTGAGCGACAGGTTGTGGGTTCGATTTCCACTTGAGGAAATAAAATATTTAATATTTTCATTTCTTTGCTCTGGTGTCGAGGCAAAGCACGGTGTTGAGTTTCGCCACTCAACACGCAATACCTCCAGAATTCAGTGGAAAATGGGAATGGAAAATGCTTTTGCTAAGCTAAAAGAAAATATTATGTTTGTTATTGTGAACATGCATGCTTACTTATACGAGTACGTGCATATGCATGCAGAAGTAAATAAGTGTTTAAATTATGATTTATGTGTAAATGCAATGTGCAAATATTTTTCATTTCATTACTTTTTTCTTTTATTGTAACTAATAAGTAATATCAATTTTTCCTCAGCCTACTACTATCCACACGCCATAACACATATAAGGCTACTTATTTAAACAATTATAATATCAATTTAATTGATAACTTTAACAGTATTTATTAGGAAAAACTAAAAAAAGAATATCAAATAGTTGCAAGGGAGCCAGTCAGATGGAGAGACCCACCCTGATTTGTGCAACCATTACGTAAACGCGGTCGATACGGCTGTACCACGCGGGGTCGTGACAATGAGAACCTATATTTGAGTATTGCTATAGATTTTATGCTCGATAAGCTGCTTATCTTTTGCTTTTATTTAAATGAAAATTAAACGAAATGGAAAAAATACTAGCAAGTAAAGCTTATTATACTGTTCAAGAATATTTAGAGAATAGACATGTATGGAATTAATATCTTTTGAATTTTTTTCAAGGGGTTCAGTTTCTTGCCGGCTGTTCTCAGCAAAACTGATTTCCGAACCGGTGGCAGCTTTTTTGTTTATATGTTCATTCGACGATTCCTCTACTTGAATCTTTTGAATTTGAAATCCAGTTAGTATTTAGTAGTAGTAGTCGAACGATTGCTGGCCTAAAGTTTCAGCTTCACGCTGTATCCCACTCACAGCAGTGTAGGCAGAGGGAATTGCGTGATAAATGGCGGAACTTTATATTTACGTTTATATTAAATATAAACGTAAATAAATATTTGACTTCCTCGAGTGGGGATCGAACCCAAAACCGTCGCATTACATTCACACCCGTGTGCCCCTGCGCCACGATGGCCTCATGTTACATTGTCAGTGACTCTTATTTTAAGAATAACACAGTGAATAAGTGGGAATAGTAGTAATATTTATGTAGCTGATTCAAATCCACTAAATACTACTAAATAAAAAAAAACCATGCTAGTCCTCGGCCTGTATGTACAAGCAATGTACATCCAAACATCAAGGACATAGATTAAACATAATTTATGATAGCGCCCATCTGGCCCACAAATTTGGCGCGCGTCGACATTCAGCATATTACCAAGACTTGATGAATGGAATAGTGTCGACTACGCTTTCGTAAATTCAATATTACGATGCTAATGTGATTTGCATTACAGTGTTTTGAAAATGTTTTCCTATACAAAGTATAAATATATATATATATATAAATTGGGTATGTATATTAGATTAGAGACCAGTCGTTGCGCAGGGGCACAATTAGGTGCTTGTAACTCTACTGTTGTGGGTTCATAAATCCAACTCGAGGAAATGAAATATTTATATATATATTTTAATTTTTTCGCTCTCGTCAAGCAATGCCTCCAGAATCCGGCGGACAATGGACAACGGAGTGTCTTAAAAGTATGTTCCCTCTCCCTAGCAACATGCGGGATACATTGAGAAGCTGATTTTTTTCAGTGACCTGTTAGAAAATCAAAAACGACGTATCTCATTAGTCTTTACATTTACATTTTACATGGCGTTGATTGTAAGTTACAGAGCTTGTTACAGGACCCATTATAGACGTGTCCGTCCTAGATAAAGGCATGCACGGTTTTTTATTCACAGATATGATATTCCTGGAAGTGAAGATCGTAATAAAAATTGTAATTTGTGAATGAAAAAATCGATACTGCTAGTAATTCGATACAGCTAGTAAATCGATACTGCTTGTAAATCGGTATTGCTAAGAATTTTGCATTAAACATTCCCACATATGGCAAAAAAGTTATTTAAAATCAGTCATATGAACGGGCAAATTGTACGCGATATAAAATCGCTTACACCGGGTTTTTACGCGGCGATTTTTTATCTCCCGTGCTTACGAGGGGTAAGGATAAGCATTGTGAAACATAAAATGAAAAAAAAAATCCGTCGTCTAAACCGTTAACGCATTCTAATGGTTTTTTAGATATGGATTTGAAATATTTTTCCCTATATGCTGCTCCCGTAAAAGAAGCGCAGACGCTGTATAGTTATTAGTAAAATGGAGAGAAACGAGTGTTTTAACACTAGTTTTTGTGTGTCTGCTGATTACAAGATAGAGAGTGAAGCTACAAAAAATCCTTGTATAGAATTTGGTGCATACAAATTCCATTTATTTTTTTCTTATGTACACTTATAAAACGGTAGGAAGTACCTCGATGACATTAATATAAAATAATTTAAAGAGATATTCACATTGAGTGCTATGTTTATATATTGTGAGTCTGAGGTATATTGTATCTACGTATTTTGCCACTACACTTCCAGCAACACCTATTCCGCCTTAACGGTCGTGGAAGAGCGCCAAAGCAATTAAATCGTGAATCCGAACGCGACCGTTTCTACCTCTCTAAAAGATTCTCAACGAATAGCCCAGCATTTAGACTTGAATCTTAAAGAATGTTTGACGACCGGCCGATTTAAATATAATGTTTTTTTCTTAAGATATACACTATACTTATATGAAATTTTATAACAGTGTATCATAAATATAGAATGAAGCAAAAAACAAATTTATAATATTTTACAACTTAAATTAAAGATTACATAAAATAAACATAATTAATTTTATTAATATGCAAAATAAAAAAATTAAGTAAATATATTAAAATAACAATGACGATATAAAAATGTGTTATATTTATAAATAACAAACAATTCGATTTTAGGTCAGACTCAATAGAATATGAGACGCTATGTGGGCATTTCTTTGAATAAATGAGTGAATTTAAATAAATTTAAATATTTCTGTACAAGTCACAACCAACGAGACAATACGAGTGTCCTACATGCGAGTTCTGTTTCGTGTATGCAGCATATTTCATGACTAACGTTGAAATAAACACAAACAAGTGTGTCAAATTACTGATGATTGCTTGTACTTAAAATATATTTGACACCACAATTATAATTATATATTTGAGGTGGTTTCTATATTTATAGGTTTTTTATGACTTAAATAAATTAACAAAATTGTAAGCATCAGTATTGTTGAAGTATAATGATTTTGCATTATACTGATATATAAAAGAAAAGTTACTCACTGACTTATGCATCTACATGAGACTAAGACTGTCGAATTAATTCCAGTTTCGTAATCTATATTTTAAATATTTAAAATCTTTTTCATGTAATATATATTCATTTAATATATATTATCATTCATGTAATATATATTACATATAATTCATGTTTTGATCAAATTATATCATTTTCAGTAAAAAATAAGTATTTTATGATTAATTGAGATATTAGATGACTCATTACTCCGAGAAAAAATATCTCTTGTCAAAATTGATGGCTACACAGACAAAGCTGGTGATGAAAATTTAGTTTTTACTATGTTGCTCATTAGATTAAACACGTTTTAATAATGTTTAATAGCTATAAATGACATGAAGTGCAATTTAATTGTAATGCGCATTTTAAACTCGTTATAAAATTAACTTTATACTGTGATTATGTAAATTATTATATTTAAATTCGTTAAATTATCTTTTTAGGATTTCTTATGTCGTATTATATCCTTTGTTTAACATTTAAGGTATAAGGTAACACAAAGGTATAATATAGTCGAGGTTTACCTAAATAAAGTATCTGGATGATATAATATCTGGAGTACTTCAGATGGAATGACCGCTAACCACTGACCACCACTGAGGTTATATTACTTCATTTAAGTACATTCTGTAACTAAGAATACATTTTATATTTTACTTTACTAACTGACTAAGAATAACAGCAAGCATAGTCACAAATGTATCTAAAATACTTATTAGGCAAAATATTAACCAAATTATCTTAATTTTATATAAAGCTATTAACGTTTAACATTCGTGGTCAATAAAATTTTTTACATAGAGTTGAATCCGGCACACCTTATATAAACATCGTCATCAGAAATGACATTTTTTGTTTTCACAAAACATGTATATTTACTTACTTATTTACTTTTATTTATTTACATATTTCTGTGTAGATAGATAATATAAAACTGAAAAGTGGTTCTCATTTTTGTGTCAGTTGTGGCTTAATCTGTTTAATATCACGCTTTTGTATCGTATATTAAAAATGACAAGCTGACTGAATTTCCTCGAATATAAAAAAAGTGTATAGTGCTGAAGGTAAAACTTTCTCAGTCGTATTTGCTGATAACGGTTGTTTTAAAAAGACAAGAATGTTGGAAGACCTTCGGTGCAAATTACAAAAGATCTGAATTAATTTAAATTAAATGAATAAAATCGAAAATATATAACGAAATATTTAAATATATTAATTGTGACCGAAGCATTTGAATGTATAGCTATTGCGTGACACAATTAATTAAAAATGTATTCGATTATAAATATCATTCTTAATAAAAGGAAAATACTAATAATACGTAAACTTTTAATTTTCATAAACAAATGTCGCGTGGCAAAAATTTTGTAGTTAAAACGAAATGGGACTATAAAATCCAATAAGTATTAAAAAGTCCTAGATAACGCGAATGACATCATGGGCACTGCAAGTTTATATTTTAAAAAAATATACAAGTACTCATATGTGATATTACTGCAGGTAGATATCGTAAGACATAGAAGCTTTCTTATTATAGACAGGATTTTCATACGTCATATTGTAATAACAATAATAAATACCGCCTTCGTATTGAGAAGCAATGCTTAAAGTTTTTGTGCAAGGGTCCGGAGTTCGGGAACGTTACGTCAGGCGGTCGATACGGCGGCGCAGCCCGCGGCGCTCCGACTACGGTATCTCTACTAACTTTTTAATATCTTTTTTTATATTCTCCTCCGCGTCATAGCCACTTTTTCCTTTACTGTTCCACAATTAATACGTTTACAGTACACAAAAGTTGGATGAAAAGTATCGAAAAACATTTAAGGGTGGACGTTTGGTGTAATTTACGTCGCTTTGCGGATTTAGAAACAGATTCGGGATTATTACGGATTAATGTCGTTCCAATTTTTCTTATTTATTGAACGTTTTATGTCGATCTTTTCATTTATGCACTTACATACATACTATGACATAAATATAACATCAAGTATTTTTAACAGGATAATATATTTTATTTGTGAGTAAAATTGTGTTATCCTTTTTATAGGGTGTATAAATATTAATAGTATAATAATAAAGGGGAGAATAATTTATTAATAGCAATTTAATATAAAATATCGTTTTTTATTTCAGGTAAGTTCTGATACTACGATGTAAAAGCGCTATATTGATGACATGGCTATCGCCTGTTGCCTACAAAGGTAAGTTAACTGATTGAATACAGAGTTTTGACAGACTAAATAAATTCTTTTTTAACAAAAAAACAAACCGACTTCAAATAATAAAGTAAAAAGCAAGCGCGGATATATTTTTTTTAAAAATAAATAATTTTACGATTTTAAGTGATGGGTGGACCTTAAAAGGACGCTTCTTCCGTTTCCGAACGAGTACGTAGTGGTTGTACTATATAATCTTCAATCTTCATTTGTATTGACAAGAACATACATAAAAAATAATCTTGCAAATTGAGAACATTTCTCTTTTTTGAAGTTGGTTGAAAAGAAATGCATAGATTGAGGAATGTCCTTTCTGGCGAAAAGTTTTAACAATGTTTTTCTTGTAAGTATTACAGTAAAAGTAGGTATTACAACTACGTCATACATCGTCTACGTCAGGCCATCTACGGTCTTCAACATACGTCCACTGTACCAAATAGTGATTTCCGAAAACAAACACACGAGTCTTTACAAAAAAACTATCCAAATCCTTGTAAGTGTGCCTATAAAATTTAAAGTCCCCTCAATATCTACAGGAACCCATTATTAGATTTTGACATAGTTTATCTGCGAGGTAAAAAATTTCAAACAAAAAAGTATTATTCAAATGTGTTCAGGCGTCTTCGAATAATCGCTCCAAAAACACACAAAAAAGAAAAAGATTTCGATGAATTAAAAACCTCCTCCTTTTTTTGAAAGTTGGTTAATAATATAATACCTTGTTTAATTTAAATTTGTTATGTAACACATTTCATATTATCCACAAAGTAAGTATTTAACCAAAAAAAATATCGTCAAACTGATGATCTAAATTCATTGTCGCACGTGTCGGAAGATGAAAGCGACAAATCTGACTCAAGGACATGCAGACTGTGTTTTATAATATTTATCACTGGTTTTTTCCTGCGGCGTCGCCCCCGCGGAAGATATAATGAAAAAAATGTAATTATGTATGGCACATGACACATTATAAGTGCCCGAGGTACTTTTAACTATACCTATATTAATCCTTTAATTATTAGAATTACTTTCTCTGCCAAATATATGATTTCATTCGGAACAGCAGTCATCATTATTACTTTAGTATCAATATCAGATTAGATTTAATTTTTTTTTGAGTAAAAATTTCAGTTCTCGAATGCGATACCTTGCAAATTAAATGGCAAAACTTATCAGCTCGCTTTGACATTTATTTCTCTCTGACACGCTAGAGATACAGCGTGTAGCTTAAACAAATTATGAATATATGTTACTAGATATGTTGAAATTCCCTATAGCAACAACGAGTAAATCACTTAGTTTCTTGAAAAGAGGCAAATAATAAAAGATCTTCTTCTCGGTCGTTACGTTCTTGACAGTGCGGTCGTGGCCCTCAAGTAGTCACATTATTGGCTTTTATTATTCTTACCATAGTTTCACGCTCTTTCATTCTGGTCGTCATTCTAATGCTCTCACGCAATTGGCTGCCTAAAGCTGATGAAATCGTTAACTTTTCTGGAGATGTGACCGAAAAACTGAAGAATTAGAACCCGCCATAGCCTACAATACTTTCTACAATAGCTGATAGTCGTTCTTTGATGCAAGGTTCTTGGAGTATGGAGCGCATTTAGTGGTTTTGGTGATTTTTGTTTTTCCATGTTTCCAAGCCTTTCCATAGCATTTAATAAATGATAGTATTTTATTTAAATAATAATAATAATAATATTTCACACTTTTTAATACATTTAAAAAAAAACTTTTCGTTTCGATATGAATATAAGAGAAAATATTGCTTAGTTAAACATTTAAGTTACTAAAATGAAAATGTGTCTACCAATTTTAATTCTGTATAATAGTAATTTCATTATTGTCTCCAATTTGCTGAATATGGCACATTTTACGTACCAATTCATCATTGTCACCAATGAAATATTTACGTTTGGATATTAATCAACGCAGCTCGCTGAAGTGAAAATAAAATATGCGATTTGTGGGATTTCTTGATGATTTCATATATTTTATTTATCATATCTATCACCTTTCCTTGAAAAAGAATCTTTTATATGAAACGGAAGGCTGCTGCGCTACTAGCGTTTGTTTCTATATTTGCTTTTTGTACAAGCACTTGACATACAGCTAAGTTCTCGTGAATTTTAAAATACGTCGTAAAATGTAAATTCCAGTTTATATCATAACAATAATATTAATGGTATTATATTTAGTCTTTAATAATATGTTATCTTATAGTTCACGTAGTTATAATATTCTTAGAAATCGTAAGCGGCTGACATTTGTTTAAAAAAAAAGCAACATAAAAACACATATCGTTTATATATTATATGTTGCTAAGTTATTCGGAAAAAGATTCTACGTAATTGCAATAAGTGACATGCATCATCTAATAATAATACTTCACACGAATTTACTTTCAATAAGGGACGTGGTCTACAAGCAACTGCCTCAGATTCCATGGCTTTTATAGTCTTTTTCACCTATATCTACCCTCTTTTACATGAGTTTCCTCACAATATTATATGAAGTATATAGTGTATATTTGTAGTGGAGTACACAACAACGGTAGTATGGTTTAGACAACGCAGAACGTAACTGGCTTTCTATTCAGTTTGCCACACTCGCTAATGAGTGTAAATGTTGCTGAACCAGTTCATGTATTGTTTACTGTTCGACGAGCCATCACCTGTTTTTTAAGCTTACTTTACGTAATCCTTTAAACTTATTTACTGTAATTATAGGTGACGTAAATGAGGTTATAATATAAAAATATAAATGGTGATCGAACCCACAACCATTCGCGTTTAAAGTTACGTTTTGAGCCCCTGCGCCACGACCTGCTTTTAATTATTATTTTATTTATTTAAAGTTTCTCGCTTTAAGTGTAAACGTGATTTTAAGAATTCCACAACTTTAAGGAATATTTCTTTTTATTTATTTTTATTTTACCCATCTGGCACGATAATCTGCTGGGTTGGATAATATATATGCAACCTCTCTAAGATGAAAATCTCGCTATATGCACGAGGTAGTCAAAGAAAAAAGTATACGATAACATGTATTTTTTTAATCTTCTTGTACTTATTTTAAAATACTATTATGTCTACTTCTTCTGTCTAACAGGTTGTACGGGCGGATTATGTGTATAAATAAAACTATAATTTATAGCTATTCGTTATATACTTTTTCTAGCCCGATGGACGGCCGCCAAGGTTTGAGTCCCGCAGGGGACACTCTTGCCGCCGTCACCATTCTTTCAAGCTACCACATAGCGCTTGCGAGGAGGAAAGTACCTTCTACCCTCCCCGCCCGGTGTCGTAGTAGAAACCAATAAGGACTAACATATTTAATCTCATGTTCGTCAAATAAATGCCTTTTCTTATTTTTTCGGTTTTTAAAATAATTATATTTTTAACACGCTATTGTAAAATCGTTCAAGGTATATATACCTACGGCACCTCGGCACCTCACGGCAAAGCTATATTTTTATTTGAACACAGTCAACATCCCCATACTAGAAGTTATCGCTTTGTAAATAATACGAACAGAGAAATCTTTACGTATTGTGTACCTAAAAGATAGCGTTTGAAACAAAGCGTGAACACCAGACTGAAGTGAAGTGCTCGAATACGGAAAATATTGAATTGAAAAAGATAAATGAGTTGCAAGATAATGAAATATCGATTTATGTGTATATATAGCCTTAATAATGTTACTAGCGTATAGCCCGGCAGTATTTAACTCCAGTTAAAGAGTCAAAAATAATTGTAAAAATTATTTATGCAGATTAATCTTTTCAATTATAAATTTATAGTCTTAAAAATGGAATTGATATACCAACCACAAATATGTTAGTAACATTAACTAGCAAATAGATGAGGCACAGTCGTGTGACTGTAAGCTCAACAGGTCTTGGCTTCGATCCCACTCAAGAAAATGAAATATATAATATATTCATATCTTATCTGTGGTGTCGAAGTAAAGGGCTTGAGTTCCGTTACTTAGCACGCAATGCCCCCAGAGTTCGGCGGAAAGTGGGATGCGAAGTGTCTTAATACTAGGTTCCCTCTGCTTATCCTGGTACATGCGAGATACAGCGAGGAAAAAAATATATGCAGCTGTATATTTTCTAATTTGTTATCCTTGGAAAAAAATCTTATCAATATCTCTATAATCTTATAAAAAAAATAATTTATAGTCTTAAAAACGAAATTGACATACCCATAGCACAACAATTCATGAATGTCGATATTAAATAACCAAATAATATCAAATTTAGTTAGTAGTTATCATAAGTTATAAAATGAACACTAAGATTATTATTAATTAAAATAATATTATTTAAATGTATGTACATAGTCGTATGTAAACCCTTCATTAAAACTACATTACATATATTCAATGTTTGTGTACCGTTCGCATCTAATTATATTCGCAATGTTACGTTTATAACGGCATTTTTCTTTGCTTCCCGTACACGAAGTAATTTAATTTAGAGAATTAGGTATTACACAACGACATACACGGCTACATTTTGCATCGACGTCAATACTTTTGTCGTGTTGAATGTTTGTAATTTTGCAGTATCTGTATTCATATAAATAATATTAAACATTGTTTAAAGAATATTTAGCAGTAGTAGGTTCTATTATGTTACCACGTATTAAATAACAATGTATTTTGCCTTTTATATGAATATATATTGTTACAGTAAACTTTTATAAATGTTTATAAATATAATAAATTGTGTACATTATTACAATATTATAAATTCAATATTTATACATCCAAGCACAAAGATTAACATTACTTCTACAACTACTGCCTACCCGAGCACGTACCACGTAACGTCCTTTATTCGCAAACCATAAAAGAAATAGATTTAAATGAATATACTTAATGACGTTTATAAGACATTTATATAGGGAAACATATATCATTATATATAATATAAAAAAGACATTAATTACCATAGAAAAAAGCGGTTCACCATGAAAATAGAACATAATCGCTAATAAACATAACTACAATATAAAAAGCAACACTGGTCGTTATCACCGCATTGTACGAAGTGCACTTGTCCTTATCAAACGCGTTATCTAAACATCGATTTGTTATATGCTTCTGTGGTCCATGGTAATTAGAATACGACATAGATGATGTCCCCCCAGTTCCCATTAAAGGTGTTGACGTCACAAGTGAGGTTTGAAGTAGCCAACTATCGCTAGCAGTTACAAAGATTTGAGTTATTTATGCGCAAGGGATGTTCCAGGTCGGTGCGTCCCCCACAGCGTCCCCCAGCACAGCGGGGGACCGTCTCCGCACCACACAGCGGATGGCTCAGCCACCGCCGGTCCCACAGTCCTCTTTGAACCGCGAGTGAGCGCGCTGCCTCCCGCGGCGCGCACTCCGCACCTCGTCGGAGTCACTCAACTATACACGGTGTTTGATAGCGTCCGATTAGTAATTAGTACCGCCGCGAAGCACGGCCGGCCGGTGTTGTATTGTTTATTATTCACTATTATTTACGCGGCTTTGGTTTTGTTTTCGAGTGCGTACTGCATAAATAGAATGTGTAGTTAAAATTCTAAACCTTGAAGTTACGGTGTTTTTTGTGTAGTCGTTTTTTTTTTTGAAGAAATCACACCGCGCGAGAGGTTTAATTATTGCGGCGCGTGTGTATATTGTTTTTGCAGGTGACCCGCCATGTTAATTTTTTTAGTTTTTGTATAGTTCTCGTAGCGGGAAACTGCTGTCAAAGTTAACGGATGTTCAAATAATCCAGTTATTATTATATATATATGTGACACAATGGATACGACAAATTTGATGGGAGCTCTTCAATCCGGTTTGTGTTTACAAACTCATAGCTAATTGACCTTGACGGTGAGGACAAAAACAATGGAATGTATCATAGTAATTATATATTATTATTAAATTATTTCATCTATATAAAAAGCAAAGTTTATATACATACAATCAACCCTATTAAAATTCCAGACACGTAACGACGGGGGGTAGGCACGTTTTAGAGTATAATAGTACTATATTACTCCCAACCCATTTATAGACAATAACGCGACTGTAACAGGCGATACAATTATTAACATGATGGCGTACACCTCAGTTAGTTAGGCAATATTTAATTATAACTATTGGCAATAAATAAAAACACTTCACTTGTTTTTATTAACATTTATACATATTTACTTAGCCCACACGCGGCTTGGGCCTCTAAAATTATAGTTATATTATAGACAAATCTTTACATAAATTGTATGCCTGTGTTTCTCTTATGTATAATCTATATGACTGGAAAATTTCGCTTATATTCGTTCAGTAGTTATTGCTTGAAAATGAGACAAACATTCATTTTTATTAATTTCACATTTTGAATATTAGTAGAATGATATTGCGGGTCTGACAATAATATCCATGTAGCTTAATTTTTTTTATATTGTAACGTATAATAAAAATGGCATTAATAAAAAATCTA
>JBAIZZ010000218.1:507185-522024 GCA_037355905.1 Heliconius aoede | reverse complement strand
TAATTATAATTCATCTACTATATTTTCGTACCATAAACTTTAAGAGTCATCAATCTTAATTGTCGCACTCTCGTAACTTTTATACTTTTTGAAGTAATTTTTAAAGTTTTCGTTTTTTGTTGGTACATCGTACAATAAAAAGTTTTATATTTTTATAAAATACGCCATGTAGTTAATATAGATTATAATGTTATATACTGAATATATTGGTATTAAATATATTGGCTAGGTAGATGTTTTAATTGTACCTGCTTATGAAGGTTACATACTAGCGGCGCCGATTTTCACTCAATGAAGCAAAATATAATATACGGAGGCCGTCGTGGCGCAGTGGCACAAGGGTGTCGCCCGTAAACGAGACGGTTGTGGATTCGATTCCCACTCGAGGAAGTGAAATATTTCTTTACGTTTATATTTCCATTTTTCTTCATTCTGGTGTGGATGCAAAACGCGGCGTTGAGTTCTGCCACTAAACACACAATGCCTCCAGAATTCTGCAGAAAGTGGGGAACGGAGTGTCTTAACACCGAGTTTCCCTCTGCCTACCCTGCAGTGTTCGGGATACAGCGTGAAGCTGAAGCAAAATATTTAACATTTCTTCGCTTCGCTTTGGTGTCGAAGCAAAGCGCGAAGTTGAGTTCCCCCACTCAACACACATGTTTCCAGATTTCGGTGGAAAGTGGTGAGCGGAGTGTCCTAACACTAGCTGCGTGTACTACATGCGGGATACACCGTGAAGCTAAAAAATATAATATTACTTTAATTAAATAACTTGCAACTAATTCAACATTTAATTATGTGAATGCTTAGTTTGCACAACTATTATATTTATTAAACGTATCATATATACCAAACGTGTCATATATAATTCGAGCTTATCTCTACCTGGAACAATGACTTCACCCAACCGTAGATATACGTATACCCTTTTGTTTGCAAAACAAACTTTGATTTTAAATGTAGCACAATTCCGATCTGCAAAGACAGAGCTATCAATTTTGAACTTTTTAAATATTGTATTATAATATGTTATATTGGATTTATTATTTTAATTGTTGAATACCTTCAATTTGAACGAATTATAGGACAAAGAGAAGAAAACTATCTATAATAAATGCCCTGAAATGCTTGTGAAATGCTTTATTTCTCTATTCCTTTTTCTTTTTCACTATATTTTTTATAAATTATTTAAATTGAGCTTTAGAAGATAAAGACGTGAATACTTAACTAAAGCGATAAGATGAAGTAAATAAAATTCAAAATCGAATGGATATAGGTTACAGCACAATCTAAAATCTGTAATATATTTGTGCCTACATTTAATGGCAGTTGAGATTAGAAGTCATCATTTTTAACGATCACCACTTTTCCTCGTCATTGTGACGTAAAACAACTTATACAGTTAATAATTGCCCATTAATTGCGCGTCTAATACATATTTACAAAATAAATAATATGATGAATAATATGTGCAGTAGCACAGCTTGAACGTGAACAGCTGGTGAATTCGATGGTTGTGGGTTTGATCGATCTCACCAGTAAAATACAAACTAAGACAAAGTGTCACCTGATATGGCTTCGCTACTTAGTAAAAAAAAACGTCAATTCCGCAGAAAGCGGAGTGTTCTTACATTTGGTTTTATTTGCCTTTTCTATGTGATTAATAAATTTAAAAAAAATAATAAGCAAATTCTTCGTAATTATTAGTTAATAAAAAAAATCTTATACACTCCCTTGATTTGAATGTACCCATTGTGGTTTTAATATAGTTAAAATATTGATTCCACTAAACACAATACCATTCTTTTGGATGATAATGTAGAATATGATTCTAATTTAAAGGTGCCATACCTCAACAGCGAAAACGGAATCCTTCTAGGATCAGATTGTTGTCCTTCTGTCTGTCTGTCTGTCCGTCCACCTATCAAGACTCTTTTTATCAACTACAGAAAATATTTATACGGCGAATAAAGGTGAACTGCAAATATAAGTGTGTAATGTTTTTTTTATTAAATACCTATAAATTTTCTTTTTCAATTTTTTTTTCTTATTTGTATAGTCATTTCTCACTTAGTGCCAAATTTCGTAACTGTAGATCCAAGAGAAATAGCTTTAATTAGGCGCCGAATTTCATACAAAATACACCAAAAACTACGAATAAATTCTCACATCTTATGATTGCGTTGCCTTAGGGGCTAGATTTTTCTGTGCTCCAAGGGAGTTACGTAGATCTGAATAATGATCTAATATTAACGTCAGCTTGATAACCTCCACGGGATGTGGCGATAAACTGAATGGACAGACAGTCTACAAGGTGATCTTATAAGGGTTCGTTTTTTCTTTTCGATGTAGGCAGCTCATTCAAAAAAATAATTTGCTAAGATTTCGATCTTTATATCAATATGAGATTGCGCTTTATTAAATAAAAAGACAAAGAAACGTCATAATTAACTATAATTACCTGTATACGGTGAAGTATGACAGTAATTGCCGTTGTATGTTACGCTTGGTTTGAACTCGATGATCTATTAGAAAGTTAAATTAGTGCCTACTAATAATAACGTTAAAAAATATATTTGTAATATACATACGGAAGATAGAGCGATAAGAGCTGTTGAGCATGTTTAGGACGAGTGTGGGTTGAGCGCGACCGATTGTGAGTTCAATTCCTTGTTAACACGCATTGCTTCCAGAATTCGGTGAAGGGTGAGAGTGACTTAACAATAAATTCTCTGCCTACACTGCCATGAGCGGGATACGAGATGAAGCTAAAAAAAGATACAGCCTAATGTGACCAGTACTTGGTGGGTTTCACAGTTCAAAAAAAAGAATATTAATCCCGAAGCTATCGCCCGAAGCATAATTAGCTATTACGTTACGAGTCTATCTCTGTCTGTATTGAAATATCGTATATGGTGCTGTCTCTCTTTCTTTCAGACGTCATAAAACCCACCCTTGGTTGTACGAAAGTATAATCTCTCTATAAGTTCTCACACGTCTCATATCTTAACTGCTTATACCGATTTCGGCAAAATCCTTGAAATGGCAGGCTTACGACAATTTTCATAGTTCAATGAAACCAATCTCACAAATAGGAATTTTTATGGTAAAATCAATAGATAAGTACCTACTATAATATATTTTTTATTTATGTTTTCTGTGAAGTGGTTGAAAATAAATGTCACAAGGAGTTTTTTTTAAATGGCCTAATAAAATATTATATATTTGATACAAATAACATTATATTGATTTACTAAAAACATAGTAAAGCATACAAAATAAGCTTACATACAATATTTTCAAGTAGAACGTATTTATTATTAGATACAATCTTATCTATGTATGTTCTACACGTATAGTTTTATCAGATTAATTATAACGTAATCTCTCGATCTTATCCAGAACTAGCTAGTCGGAGTGAATGTGAACATGAGTACATAAAAACTTCATTAACTTTCCAAATAGTATTTGCAATAAACATTATTTCATATGTTGACAGTATCTTTTGTAACATAAAAATATTTTGTAACAAACGGGAAAATCATTTGAGGAAAATAAACCCGTCTATCTATCAAGACCATTTATCTCGAGATCGTGTGGAGGTATCAAGTTATAATTAATATCAAATATTTAAATCCTCTCTTAGTGGATGTCCAGATTACGTAAATAACCATCTGTCCAAATATCGCGTTTCTACGCACAGCGGTGATGGCTGTGGGAACAAATCCTTTTAATACACCTATACGAATATATAGATGAGCACCTAAATGGAAACTTCTCATTTAATTGATTGATCATAATTAGCAGTTAAGTCTTTGAATATCAATTGACATTAGTTAAGTCGGCCATAGATGAAGTCTTAAGGAGAATAAATTAATCTAAATTAATTATACGGGTCTTATGAGCCGTCGTTAACAATAATTAGTGTTCATATACTCTGAAAGTGTTAAAATAAAATATAAATAAATAAAATATGTATGCGAAAATCGTGCTTAAGTTTTTACGGGTTTTTTAGGGTTCCGTACCTTTTAAGAAAAAAGAAACCCTTTAAAGATCGCTTTATTTTTCGTCTGTCTGCCTGTCTGTCTGTCTGTCAAGATCCTTGGTGGGAACCTTTCAGAGATAGCCCCAACTTTAGGTATCTCCAGCTAGTTTAAAATAGCAACGTTTGTTTTTAAATATGTTTTTAAGAATAAAGAAAAAATGAATATTGCTCCTGGCAAACGCCCTAAAGGTTTTTTCCACCCAGACCAATCCGATGGCTTAATCACCTTTCCAGACAGTTATATTTGTATATATCGTTATTTGGCGCTACCTCTGAAAGGGCCCCACTTTCAAGTTAGTGAGTAGGCATACCGTGTGAACTACATATTAGACTAGTTGTCTTCAAAATTTCAGCTTTGCTAAAATGACGTAGGTCTAGCGGCTCTGGGATCTTGGGCTATTATAGAATATATAAGTAATAAAGTTTTTTTCGTTTCGTGTCTTCCTCGTTCTGCGTGGTAGCATGACTATTGTTAACTTCACTTTTTACTTCGCTTTTTTGACGTTGCTAATATAAACACGCCTATATTTTAAATTTTTACTTAATACGTACGAGTAGAAAAATATATCAACCGAATTGAGAATCTCCTATATTTTGAAATCCATTAGAAATGATATGAATATCTTACAATAAATCTAAATAGAAAAAAAAATAACTTAATTTAAAATATATATACGTACATACAAAGGCAGATATCAGGTACATAGTAGATACACACATGCGAAAGCAGATCATATTAAATAAAAGCAAAATATTCAATGTCTCGATATAGAATCGAACTCACTGCATGTAGCGTTGACAGTCACACACTAGTGTCACTGCGCCACGAGTGGCCTCGTTTTTATTATATAATGAGATTTTTAAATGGACAGCTTAAATAAAATTGTATTTATTTAAGCGGATATATGAAGTATAAAGGAAGCGCCTGTCGAGTTGAGATCGCATGCAGCAAATCGTGCGTGAGCGTGTCTGCTAGACGATCACGCAAGGTCGTATTCGCGATTTGCGATAATCGTGGCCTACCCGCCTTATTGCCTCTCCATCTATGCCACGCCGGGGCTGGGGCTGCCAATGTTAAGGTCATCGTGTGACATTTACGAATGATTTAGGAAACTAATTTTTGTATTGTTGACATTGATATGTCAAGGTGTGCCATTGCCCATTGTCATAGTTATTAAGAAAATATGTGGTTGAATAGAATAGAAATGTCATCATTAAAATATATATATATATATATATATATATAATTCATTAAATGATTCTGTATGGTTGGATCGGTATGCTTTCTATATATGGAAACCACGTTTTGCAGTACCTTTATAGATTAAATAACCTTTCACTGTTTAATCTGTTAATGCATTCAAATAGCCCTTGGCCTTTAGCGCAAAATGTAAATACGATAGCGGTTATATTGTTATTGTTCGCAATATATCGAAATAATTTTCCTTTTTTCATTTGTGTAGCTCAGATCAGTTTACTTAGATATATTAAATATTCACATCGAAAACATGTTTTATATATTACTAATATAATTAAATATATTTCTAACAAGAATAATCTGTCACGGTAGCCGATACCATACAAGTGTGTACTTACACTATTCCGTATAGATAAAGCATATATATGTACTTGTAAATGATAGGGTATATCTAAAATAACGGATAAAATGAGTGTTTAGTTTGTAGACATATTCATTTATTTGTCTTAAAAATCATCAGATGTAAAAAAAGTATGTTATTGTAAAAAATACTTCTATATACTAAAAAATAGTTCACCTAATTTAAATAATATTATCACCAATAACAGTTCATAACTTATCAAAAAAAATCGAAGAAACCCGTATGTAAAATAAACTGAACAGAACGCCGGGCTAAACAAAAAAAGTTAACTGTTCAAAAGGTACGTCAGCTTCACGCTGTATCCCGCACACAGCAGAGTAGGCAGAGGGGACCTAGTGTGAAAACACTCCGATCCCTACCTGAAAATGATAATATGTTTTACAGTTTATGTATGAACGTACTTGTGTAAAGTAACGGTGTGTTTTAATTGAAATAGTTGCGTGTACATGATGCGGCGGTTTACTAGTCTAGGCTGAATTCCAGGCGTTAGTTAATTCCTGGCTGCGAATTTGCCCATTCTCACAACAAACATGAATCGGCAAAATATTACGTTCCCGGGCGGGCATCTTCATTTCAGCGAAATGATTAATTATTTTTTTTTGTTCTGCAACTAAACTAAAAAAATGTGCATTATTTCTAATTTTGTAATTAATCGTCTTCAGAGAGTATTTACTAGCACTAGGGGATTGTAAGTGCAAAATGGTTGAACATTTACGTACACAAATATTAACATAAGACTTTGGTTTTTATATGTTAATTGGATATGGATTTAAACAGTAAATACCCGATTCTAGATTTTTCCAATTTACATTAAATTTTCTTCCGTTATTAAAATATTTCTACGAATAAACTACGACATAAATGTATACACGATGTCCGAGTATACACTGAGTGTACCTACTGTGTATAGTCTATCGGACCATTACAAAAAAAAACAAAAGACTATCCAAACATTCTGTTTTCTCGAAAATGTATAAAAGAATCGGTATACTCCCACATGTATGTTAATAATGCTTATTAGCTTTTACGATTCGTCGTGAAATACGTTCAACCCTGGGGGCAGGGTCGCGTAGATACGTATTAGGCGTGTCGCCAACAGATGTGACAATGTTCGCCTACAAAAGCGGCCGAAAATATTCGCTTTCTTTGTATTATGGCTTTGATTTTAACTTGTTGATTTTTATCAAACGCATACAAGTCTTTAATTCGTTTTCTTTTAAGATAAGGCGGGTTGCCGTAGTCATATGATATTGAGCACACTATGAAAATACACTGCTTGAATTCTTAAATTGTAAATTACACTTTAATATTCATAATAAGACTAACAGCAAGATAGTAAAGTTTTACTGTATCCAACTATTAGTTTTAAAAGGACTTTTAATTTCTAATATATTTGCGATAGCCCATCAAAATTGCTATAATATTATAGAACTATCCAATGTTATACTTATCGCTTACACAGCAAGTAAACAGAGATGACGTACTAGTTCAGAACGTTTTAATCGGATTTCAAGGGAAACCTGTAAAATACGCTTAATTCGTCTTTGATGTCTTTAATTTGGACTTAATTCTATAAACAGGTGTTACAAACACCGAAACCCTAGAGATTGTTTGCTTAAGTATAAAACTCTTGAAGAATGTCTAATAAATTAAATAAATAAATATTATCTTATATTCTTTCTTTGGCTATTCATTTTCGATATTATTTTTTCGAACAGCGTCATATTACAAAAATATAAAACTAAAAAGATTTATACATAAAAAAAAGTCTACCAGTATTTTGACGAAACTGAACCGAAGTATTACTTTTTTGTTTACAATGTTGACAACATCAAATTAAATACATTCCAAATACGAATTTTTAACGAAATTTTAACGAATTTTTAACGAAAAAAAAACGAATTTCTTTTTCTTCTAAGAAAAAGAAATTCTTCTTCTTAGAAGAAACTACACATTCCATTTATGCTGTCGTATAGAAAAAATTGTAATACGCGGTTTATTAATTGTGAAATTTTATGTATTTGTGTTAAGCTAGTGAATCAAATCGAAATTATCGGAAATAAAATAAACTGAATTATGGTGTGTAAAGAAGTGATACAATGAATGGTCGCCATCAACTACGCGTGCCTGAGGTGCGCGTTAGCGGCGCGCCGCTCCATGACGAGGCAGACGACCCGCTGGCCGCTCTTCCACCCTTTGCTCTCACCCTTGCTTCTATACCAAGACGTAGACATTCTTGGATATGCGGGTAAGTCATTTTATTAATACATAAGGTATTAACAGAATTGATATTTTCTATATATAAAGCAGAGGTCGAGTGTAAATCCACAGAATGTTGACGAAATTTACCGCCTTATTATCCTAAAACCAATTAATTATTAGTCTTGCCTTGTGATATTCTTGATCATCAACTCAATGGTTTTGAATTGTGTTATTCTGAACAATTACAGGATTAAAATAATTTGAAAATAATATACACACACATGTGGATACGGTGGAAATGATCAGAATTACTCTCGGTAGCCAGACGTTGAGTTCCGCCACTCAACACGCGATGCCACAAAAAATTCGGTAAAAAATGGAGAGTGGAGTGCGGGACATAGCGAGAAGCTATAATTATTAACATATTATATATTTTTATATCTCAGAAAATGATTATCAGGAAAGCAATTATTGCTGGCAATACAAAACATACAATCTTTGTAAAGCTTACGATGATAAAGTTCTCTTAATTAACCTAATTTTAATTGCCCAAATTTTATAAAAGAAACAACCTGCTTGGAAAATTACATTTACTTTATACAATATTTTCTAAAATTGAAAAGAACGTAACACATTTTATCCTCATTTTCTGGAGTATAACGAAACATAAAAAATGTGTGGTACAGAAAAATTAAATATTTTTAGGAAATAATCGTTTATTATGATTATTAAAATTTTCGTCATCTGTTGCACGCACCTTTTCATGTATATGTATACGAAAATGTATTTATATGTATGTCCTTTTTCAATTTCTAGAGAATTACGTAGTTTACTTATAGTAGAAATCGTCGGGAACTATGAATAACATACCAAACATTTGTTTTTTTGATAATAAATGCAAAACACAATACAATATAAACAAAAAAAGTTTTTTTATTTTATTTATTTAATTAAGCTGGACAAATTTGTAAATTAATCTATATCATAAACATTACAATAAATACATTTAAAAAAAAAGGTTTTCTAAGGTTTCCTAAGGACATAGCGGTAACTAGTAAATAAAAATAATTTTTAGCAATAAGTACTACTTGTTATCAAACATATAATTTACGAAACGTTATATTTACTTTTAAATAGAACGTAATACATTTTTCCTTATTATAATATTAAAGAAATTGGTAATATAATTGTTTTTTGATTTACATTTTGCGCCGCTACGGGGAAATGTATTTTTTTAAATATTCATGTTACGTATGTGGATGTCTAAGCCTTCAATTTTATTATCTATTCAGAACGAATAAACCCCAAGGCATTCTCTAAACAAATGTTTATAAACAGAGAAAGGGCAAAGACAAAGAACAATAAGGCTTTCTGTCCGTTATGGTGGCAGAGCTTAAATATTTAAATGAATACATATCTTAACCTTTCTAGAATTGAATAATTTTTTTCGCCCAATGATTTTTAAAAAATTCATCAATTTTGATTTAAAAAAACAAGTGAAGTAATTTATGGGGATTAAGAGAAAAATTAATTTAAGAATTTAAATTTAATTAAGTTAAGAATATTGTCAATTACTGTTCTAATACTCTAATAGATGGCGTTAGGAGTATTTTTTTTGGTAGTTTTTTAGGTGGACAAGCGAATATAACCGTTTCATAATACCAGTGTTAAGAATTTATTATTTATTTTTAAGTTTACAGTTCTACATTTACAGTGTCTTCAGTTGTGCACGCCATTTCTGAAAGGGTTAAAATCAATCATAGTTGTCTAGGATAAAATTAAACGTCATTTTATTATTTGAAGTGACTACCACATATAATAGACTACCAACCTGCTCGCGGGTTCGCCCGCTTAAACTATTTTTGATTTTTTTTATTTCACTAGGTACCTTACAAAAAAATTAGTCTAAGATAATTGATACTAGATACATTTTCTGCCTGCCTGTTTACTACTAGTATGTATGTGTCATATTTGTACGTAAAGTTTTTTTTAATATTTTCACATATAATTTACGAAGCTAAAATAGCTTTTGAAAAATGCTGTTTTTCCCGCTATTTAAATAAACTATTTTTGGTTGTTTCTAAGTATTTTTTAAACATTACATTTATTTTAAAATATTCTTAAGGTAGTGTAAATTAAACCTACAATTTTTTATTATATTTGTGGTCAAGTTATTTTGTCAAATAAGAAATGACTAAAGCCGTGAAATAAGCTTATTTCTAGCACTTAATAATCTCTATAATAAACCTTGATAAAAATGTGTTCAGAGAGAAGAAATGCTCTAAGATTTTTGGGATCAAAGCATGTTAGCCCATCACAGGTGTATTTTACGCAGTAATCAGTGGTAATTTTAAGAAAATGTATAAAAAATTAAAATGAGAAATATTTTTAAAAATTGATGTCCTATTTTTTCCACTTCACTAATAAACTTGGTTACATTGCAAGTTACATGCATGGGTAAAAAATCTTGTAAAGTAGTTTTATTTTACATAAAATACTAAAATAACTAAAATACTATAAAATGGCTACCTGCTATTTAAGATCGCTTCAGTGGTTTTTAATCAATATGTGTGCGAACATTTTTCTTAGACCGCTTTGCAATATGATTAAACATTTTTTTCTGTTACATTCACCACATGTTAAAAAAGAATATATTAATTTCAATTATTATATTAAAGCAATTTACAATTGCGTAAACAGACTTTAACGATTAAATAACTGGCCTTCATAAAGTTTTGTAAAAATAAAGGTTTGTATATGATAGAGATTCTAATCACTTTTTTTAATTTTATTTCTAGACTATTAATTTTAATAAAACATATTTGTCATCCCCAATAACCACCGTGGGCATCAACTATTGCAGATACTTACGTAACGCCCGTGTAAAATATATAAGACCCCCAGCACTTGTAATAACAAAATTTTATATAAATTATCAATCTCAAAACTGACCCCTTAAGGGTCAGTATCGACGTTCTATAATTTTTTAAACTTCTAGCACTGTACTAACCAATTTCAATACAAACTATCAACTCGAAAACAATACCTTAATAAGGCCTATGCAAGACTTTCAACTTTTGGCAGTTGTAATAAAAAGTTTTATACAAATTATACTATAAACAGCAAAAACAGTCTCTTTTAGGGGTCTAATATTGCAAATTCCCGCCTTAGTGAGTACTGTAACTTCTGAGATCTCTTGATAATGAATGAGTGAGTGGACTCTCCGCTTTTATTTATTAAATAACTGAAAGTAATCCTTTATAAGGATTACTCTCGTTTCTCGTTTCATTTACGATTGTAAAATGGAAAATTATTTATTATATTTTCAGCTGCGAAAAACTGTATTAATATATATTATATATTTAATATTCATGAGATATTCTACACCGACACTGTACTTTCCTGTACATTAGCAAGACAAAAGGCAGACATGTGAGCGTCATCCTAACCTCGTCTATTGTCTAATCTTGAGAACGATGTATTCAACTGTCTTGTCATTTATTATCGTATTGATATTTTATGACACGTTTCTTTTATAAGTCATATATGAATAGAGATTTTCTGCTTTTCGTAATATGTTTGTTCATAAGTTTGTTTTTAACTTTACACGTTTCACTTAATATGTCTTCCCTAAAAATTTATAATGAGACGAAATACTTTATTGCGTAATTTTATTTGAATTTTATTATATTAATTTTATTTTAATTTTATTATATTAATATTATTTTATTAATTATTTTATTATATTAATTATTTTAATTTTATTCTTATTCTAATTAAAGTTAAGTTAAACAATACTTCAATTGTAATTTAAAGTTCGTCAGCCAAAAAGCATTCCTTTCAAGTCACTGAACAAGTCCTCTTATTTGTTTATACTACAGCACCCTGTCTCTTCAAGGGTGTCGTTTATATTCTTCTTCGTTAATTTATGGTAGAATGTATATGTTAAACGAAATACATAAGGTTATTTCTTATTAGACGATGGAGTTAATTATAATAATAATAATAATAATACTGTATTACTCACAAAATAATTAACGAATCATCAGAGAATGCATATATAATAACTAACATAGTATGTACAATGGCGGCCTTATTATTTGAAACGAATAAAATAATACTTTTCTCAAATTGTGGATTTATTTTACAATTATTACAGCTACACAATTCTTTTTTCAATATGAAAAGTAAATAGTGCACTGTGAAAACGACTTAATGCATTGGAAACAAGTCTATCTGAGAACAAGGAAATAACAGTTTGATTGCAATCAGCGATGTGATGTTTGACGTTCAGATCGTGAATTCTCGCGACTTGGCAACATTATCTTATATTATAAAGTTCAATACTGGATCTTAGAATTACTTAGTATTATTTAATATGTTTGTTATAAATCGAACTTATGTCGAACTAATACTTTAAAATTCTTTACAGAATCTAGGTTTACAGTATTAGTCATGTGAACATGACCTAGCTAAATTTTCGTCATATACTTTGCAGGTCGATTCTTAAATTTTCATTATCTGCTTGAAGGCAGTCCACAGTGCTTCGCCTGACAGATCGGAGTTATCTTCTTGTTTTACCTCGCTGCAGGTTTTTCCTATCTCGCTGTAGAGCTTTCGCTTTTAAAAAGATTATGCCTCGAATTTGCTCGGTCCTCGGACCTCGTATTGTTTTTCGTTGGAGATTCCAGTCTAGGGATTGCCTTGAAATGTGATAAGGACCCATTAGGGGCATTTTCGCTGAATTCTGGAATCTCTTGAAAATATAAAATAAAAATATTAAACGCGCTTGATTTAACACGCACAATCTGTCGCATTTACAGTCGCATGCTTGTGCCCCGCGCAACAACTGGCCTCAACGTTAAAGATATATATCTTATATATTTTTTTTAACATATAACTAAAACAATTGGCGTAAATCAAGTGAAAGGTAAATAATTAAGTGCTTTTAGTATCACGAGCAGATTTTTCTCGTATGAAAATTGTATTGAGTGAATTAATTCACACTCGCTCCCAACGCCGGCGCTGGCTAATGAATCCAATTAATGAGCTTCAAACCAAACGTCCATTCGATTTCCATCGAAAAATATTTTATACAAGTGTATTATTTGATTTAAATATTTAAAATATTGTTACGACGTCTGTGAAGTAGTCCAGCGTTCGATCTCCTAGAATTTATTACAGCAGAATATACAGCAAATTTAAGCTTAATTTTTTTTTTTAAATTTATAATAATTTAATCATTTAGGTAAATCATTAAATGGTCTATACTCTTTAGAAAGCCTGATTAAAGGTGAATATATTTTTTATAAATATATACTCGGATTGTATATTTATATTAATAAATATAGTTTAGAACTAATTTATTAAATCCTTTTTTCTTAATTTACATCTACACCTGTGTTACTAAATATATTAATAGTGACCTTCTATATAAAACATTCGCGATTTTCACATAGTAATTCGAGTATATTTAATATGAGTAATTATGATATTGGGTGAAATAAGAGAGATGAGGTTTAGGACAGTACGACATATTTGAAACTTTGCCACATTTGCCACAGGCTATTCTTATACGCCGTTGAACGTAAATACGCCGCACGTAGACGATATTGAATATAATGTCCCAATCTTCATTATTTATAAAACTATTTAATATTATAGGTATTTTTAGTGGAAAAAAAATATTTGAAATATTGCATTCTTGAAATCTACATCTACTATTGTTTTTTATTTACTAAATTTATTAGTAAAATTTCTCAAAAAGTATCTCAGATTTATACATCTTAATATTACTACAACTTGATTATATCTAATAGTATTATTAGCTATTATGATATACTGTATTATAAAAAAATTAAAAGCGATGACAAATTTTAAAAGCTCTCATACTTTTAGTAACTCTTAATAAAAGCTAAAGTTAATTATAATCCAGTCCATCCAATTTTTTAAAACCTATGTATATATACGTTCGCTACTGTTTCTTTTATTTAGAAATTATTTAAATTATAATTTATTATGAAAACAATTATTGTTACATTTGAAATTTTTGGCAAATGAGTCAGAAAAATAATGACAAACAATAAGTTACCTACGCCATTTGTCATTTTTTTTTAATTAAATTTCTGAAGAGTGTATGTGTCAACGCCTTTGCTGGCCGGCGCTAGTTTGCAGTTTACACGCCAAGTCGCACGCGCAGTCCGAAAGACGCTCCGACCGATATAACTTCTATTGAAACAAAAATATATCGAAAATAAGTGCGAATATTTTTACTTCTAACGTGAAATATAAAAGATATAGACGTGTTACCTATCCAAGTGCTTTTGATATTGATGAACTTACTGTGCGATGTCAGTCAGAGTGAACAATTACTGATTTGTTTAAGTTTTGTGGGATGTTTGTTAATTAGGACCCGTTACGTGAGTGCATCTAACCTCTAATTATATTTAATATTTAATAATAATTAATTTATTTAAATAAATTATTTGTCATGTTGTCAAAATTTATTAAATATTTGAGGTTCCAATTTTTCAATTTGGTACACGTATAAAATTAGAAATTGTATATATTTTCGTTTTAGTATTGTATTAGTGTATATAGTTGTCTAAGCTTGAATAAAATATAATGTAATCGTAACAGGGAAACTAAAATACTTGAGTTAAATTTCTTACTAAATAAAAGAACAAATAAAATAAAATAAGTCAGCTTCACGCTGTATCCCGCACACCGCAGGGTAGGCAGAGGGAACCAAGTGTTAAGACACGCCGTTCCGCACTTTCCGCTGAATTCTGAAGGCATTGTGTGTTGAGTCGCGGAACTCAACTCTGCACTTTGCCTCGACACCAGAGCGAAGGAATGAAAGTATAAAAGTAAATAAATATTTCATTTTTTGGAGTGGCGATCGAGCCCACACCCCTGGGGGCTATATATATATATATATATATATATATATATATATATATATATATATATA
>JBAIZZ010000218.1:459611-499327 GCA_037355905.1 Heliconius aoede | reverse complement strand
TTTTTTTTAATTTGTAGCATTTATTCTTTTAACTTACTTTATCCCTAAGAATTGCATAAAAAAATGCATTATCTAGGCCAAATATTAAATGGACAATATTGTATTATTGGACAATATTTATTATTATATTATCTAAATATTTAAGGAAATATCTGTTTGAAATTTAGAAGTAACAAATAATAGCTTAGTTAAATTTTTTGAGCAACGGAATTATATGTAACGCGCTACTACTGCAAGGTAAGTGGAAAGTATAACTATTAAATATTGAATAACGTTTCTTGGAAGATATTATATCAAAGGTACAAGAGAGTAAGATGAAGCGGTAAATTAAAACTGCTTTGTAAAATAAAATGTGCTATGAGACGAAAAATTAACTTAAATCGTTCTTCTAAGATTTACTTTTAAAGCTTGTTGAAAAAAAAAATTTATATTATATATTTTTTTTGATGTAATAACAGAAAGAATTTTGATATATTTATAAGACTGGATTGGTCCGGCGCATTCACAAGTCTTAATATTCATTTCTATTATTTAAATTGAGTAATTATATATTATTCATTTAGAGCTAAGTTGAATTTGAATAAATAAAAAGATCACTCTTGCCTCTTGTCAATTTATATAAGAAATAATGTATTTTCATTAAGTTATTTCTTATTAAGTTGTTATTTAAACCTGGAGCACCATTTATATTCGCGTTTGCATAATGAATAGGATCATTAGTCCAGTAATGGCTTAGAGCGATTCGTCACATCAGAATAGTTTGTTTGGGCAACTTCCTTCGTTTACCCTAATCCTTAAACCTTGAGCGAATAATGTGCATAAAAATAATATATTTAACCCAAATACGGTTAATCCAAATATCATACTTCATTATATTTTTTCATTCACGTGCAGTTGGTGTAAATCTTGTTAAAATAACTGAAGTGGGCCCATTTATACACTGTACAGCATACACTAATATCAATATCAAGCCAGGTTTCCACCGCGAAAGAGAAATAAGTAGGTAATGCTTAGGCTAAATAGACTCTTTTTATAGGCTCACATTTCCAAAACCAAAAAATAATTTTGTTATTTTGTAATTACTTGGCTCTGCTTCACTGACTCGCTCAGTTATAATTTTTTCAGCTATTTGTTGTCGGAAATACAAGTGTGCAGTTTACACCTGCGAGTTCAACGTAGTCCTTAGTTGACCCTCCCCGTTTGCGGCAGAATCCGGATTTATTTATGACATTTATGGTAAATCGCAAATACGATATCATATTTTAGTTAGAAGCCAATTAAATGTGTAATTAAAAATATTTAAATCGTTACTGGAAAGTGCATGGCAGTGGCAAACGATAAGCGCAGGCCGGGCAAAGCGCGGCGGCTGTTGGCGGCGGCGGCGGCAGTCACAGTCGGTTGGTAAGCGCGGTCACACGCGCCCCGCGGCCCGACGCCGTCCGCCGCCGCCTCCGCCGCCTCCACGGTCGCCTCAGCTCCTCATAACCTCAGGTAAACACTTGCTGTATACAAATCATACAATGGATGTCATATGCAATCCTACTATCTTCTTTTTTCTTCCTGTCAATGCGAGCTCGAACAATTTTGTATGAAAAAATAACTATATATACTTACATCATAATTCTACTTTGTTTACATAATGTATATATGTCACAAGTAGATTTGGATAATTGTCAATTTTTAAGAGCTTTGTTTAAATGTTATTTTCGTAGAGCAAACTAACGTCTGCCCTTATATTGTTTGTACTAGAATATAAATAATATAATATATTAAAAGATTTTAAACTAAATGTATGTATGATATAATAATAATACTTATTGCTCTTATAATGTGCTTATAAAAACGCTTGTACGTAATACCGCAATTCTATAAAATAAAACTGTGGGTGGTAATTACTTATTACTTGTATGCTTGTATAATAAATACATATTTTAAATAAAAAATAGCCTGTGTTAATATATATTTCTATGCAAAATGCGTTTATAAGTAATATGACTCTTATCTAAATCGACCTTCAGGTGATCCCCAATATGATGTACTTATCTAGATTAATGTGTTAGTATCAACATCATAGCAACGATCTTATAAGAATATACACGTGGCCCGACTTTATGTTGAAATGGTGAAAATTGAGCCGAAGAAAAGTTTTATAAGGAGAAATTTGTCATCGAAAGACGATACTCGACAAAAGTAATTTTTGCCACAAATTGCGAATATTTGGGAAGCAAGCAATATGTACAAAGATCGTTAAATTGAATAGATAGATGGAATATGTCGTCATGATAGATCACTACATATAGTTGCCGAGACTAGTTTGCAACTCGCCAGTACCACCTACAAACTATGATATAAATAAAGTAAATTATTTTGACTGCTACTAATAATAATAAAGATTTATGGTAAAGAAATATTTAAACCAATTCGGAATTTCAACATCCTTGCATGGAACAACCGAGAATGAAGATGGTCTACAATAGCCGGTAAAGCAGTTGGATCTATTCTCAGACCTCAAACCTGGAGAGCCAGTGATTACACTTCATTAGTTGAATCGTATACTGGATCCCCCTCCTTGTTCACTAAAATGACAGATATGTAATGCCCAATAAAAATCTAGTATATCGTTTTTGTCGCTTCTAATTTCAGCAGGTTTAAGAAATCTTACACGCATACTTATATAAATCTTACAAATTTAATTTCGGTCATCACAAATAACTAACATATTTCCTCAGTATTTGATATTCCCTTAAAAATAGTCCGTAAAAATTTGTGACTATATAGCGCTATTCTTTTATTAATATTATTATATTATAGGTAATTTAATAGTATTAGGAGAAAGATAAGGGATTTTCATTGTACTTTTCAATGTACTGAATTCATATAAAATCATCTATTGTTTCCAGTTAGGATACACTCACTGTACATTGTACATACATCATTTAAAATTCCAGTAAACGAGCGTACTTCGTTAATAATTATTGAGTTTTACTTCTGCAGCATTAAAATTCATGGTCATATTATATATGCAACATAAAAGCTTAACGGAACATCGTATTAATTTATTTTGTTATTTAAATATATAATATGAATGATTATATTACGTATACAGTAAAAATAAATAAATAAATACTAATATTAAAATATTCTATATTAAATTTGCGAAAGAGATGTTTACTACTTTGAACTTGCTAAGATACAGCAAGACTCTTTTGTATAAATTATTGTTACAAATAAAGTTCTGAGATAATTTCACTTTATATACATTTATTCGCAAATTACCTGCCCTTTTTCAAAGGTTAGCGTCAAGTAGATGTATTGTTGTTTAAATATTAATGGGTTTACGGTAATTGTAACGACTCTTTACTATTTAACGTTAAGATATAGCTGTCGACTTAGTTATTCCTGTGTACTATAGTACATGCCACACACGCGCTTTGTCTGTGAATAAAGAAGTAAACCGCTTAGAATGTAGAATTTCAAAGATTTTTTTTTTCATCTTCACGCTGTATCCCGCACACAGCAGGGTAGGCAGAGGGAACCTCGGTGTTAACACACTCCGTTCCCCACTTTCTGCCGAATTCTGGAGGCATTGCATGTTGAGTGGCAGAACTCAACGCCGCGCTTTTCCTTGACACCAGAGCGAAGAAAAAGGGAAATATAAAACGTAAAGAAATATTTTAATTCCTCGAGTGGGAATCGAACCCACAACCGTCGCGTTTATGGGCGGCACCCTTGTGCCACTGCGCCACGACGGCCTCGGAAAGATTCAAAGATTATAAGCAAGATAAAACCAATTCACTTAATTTATTATTATATGATGTATATATATATCAATAAATATAAAATCTTATCGTCATGACATAATGTCTGATGTAAAAACTATTTTCATATATAGGTATATACTGTAAAAGATCGAAAGAATATTCAACATATTTTATGATACTTTTTGCTATTATAATCTTAGAGTTTAACATGACATTTTTATATTGTTGAAAATATAATGAAGATAATGAAATACACCCTTAATAATTTTCAACTTTTTTTACATCTAAAGAAATTCAAGTCTTGTAATTTACATACAAGAATTAACAATAACTTGTTTTCACGTTAACGACAAAGGGTATATAATTGCCACAACCTGTGACCCAAGTCACACACATTTGTGACTGTAAACGCGACAGATCGTGGGTTCGATTCACATTCGAGTCCGCTGAAGCTCATAATGTGACTCACATTATAATTGATTTGCTAAATCGTTTATGCACCTGTAGTTCATAAAAAATGTTTTATTTTGGAAAAACGCCAAGCGAATGATAGAGAGAGAGCTATCTTTATTACATTTACAAATTGATTCACGAATTATATGACTGCAATACTACCACCATTAGATATTTAAAATTAGTGTACCCACTCTAGATAGATATTTTGGATTAGTCGGTATATAAAATCACATTTAAATGTATATTTTGTTGTCTATATAAGTAAATTTGTCGTACAGAAATAAATAATTATAAACGGTTGATGTGGCTAAGTTAAAACTTGTACATTTGTTTTGTTCAATAACTTAAGCTAAAGCAAAAACTTTTTGAATTGCTTTTTGAATAGATTTTGTTCACCTCGCGGCGCATTATCTACCAACAAAGCCTTGTTTCTGTGTTAAAATTAATTACAGGTATAGGTAACCGCACAATAGGAGGATCATTTTTCACGTTTGACTGCATTCTTGATGCTTAATGATTTAGAATTTCGTAGAACTCGTCTTATTAAATTTCCTTAAGGTATGTGTTATTTTATCATGTGTGTACACACGCTAAGCGAAAATATGGATCTGATAAATAGAACAAAGCAAAAAATAAAAGTGTGTTACAGCATACGCCATTTACCCTTTAAAGCAAAAAGTACTCCAGGTGTAGAACTAGATAAAATTTTCAATTAAGCAGTTAAAATTTAGAGTACGGTACAATAAAGTTAATGTCAAAGTCAAATAATTTTATTGAAAATCTAAAGTTAGATTTCACTAAAGTTCATGCCTCAGACCTGAGAAGAACCGGAGCAAGAAAGTCAGGGGGACTTTTTTTTTAAATCTATAGAAATACAAATACATTTTAATAAGTAAGCAGAAAATTGTTCGTTCACAGATTTATGAGGGCTTTTTCGAATAATAAAGTATGGATTAATTTATATATTAATTCAATGATAACCTGGTATTGTGTTTAAACATATATAAATAAATATTATTAGCTACCATAAAGCTAGCTATACTGGCATATTAATATATCTGTCTTAGTTTTTCCCATTTACATTTTGTATCAGAATCAGCTTCACGTTATATCCCGCATATAGTAGGGTTTATTGTTAAGACACTCCATTCCCCACTTTCTGCCGTATTATTAGAGGCATTGCGTGTTGAATGGCGGAACTCAATCTTGTACTAAACTTTTGTATCAATATTACGTTCTTAATTACCGCGCTGAAAATAAACTATGAAAAACTAATTTAAATTATTAATTTAATTAATAATTAGCATTTTATATCATAAAGTTAAATCACTATGTCGAATGGATATAATTAAATACGTTCAGAGTTTTATTCCCGTTTTCGACGTTACCGCCATTATTTCCCCTGTGTGTTATTAAACATACTTAAGCACGAATATAATATGCAAAATCTCAGGTTTTAAATACCTGTAAGAAATACTTCCGGTAAGACCAAAACGAATTTAGGGATGTTGGAAAATGCTTGGAATTTGAAAATATAAATATACTATGAAATTCTATCTTAAATAGTTTATATGTAAGTATATTCATAGTCCATGACAAAGCCCGTTGTGACATAGAAAGACATAAGAGAAAATAAATTCCATTAATGAAAAAAATCCAAAGCATTTAAAACATAAAACACTCTGAATCTCACACAAAATCGTGTAGAGACCAGGAGTGAAATAATATCGAAATACATTTGAAAGGAAATTATATTTTTTAGCTACGTTTAGTTTGAATAACGCTTGATTGGGCCGTCGCTTCGTAACCTTTACAACAGATTTGAAATGTAAAGGTGTTTATTGAATGATCAAACTTACATACTTTGCATTATTGCCTAAAATAAACTAATATAATAAGTTCATTCTAAAATTATAACATTTTTTTTTATCAGTATTGCATGCTTAGTGGCGGAACTCAACGTCACGCTTTGCGTCGACACCAAAGGGAAGGTTTCCTAGAGTGGGAATCGAACCGACAACATGACTCGCGTGTAAAGTCACAGGCATGTGCCACGACTGGCCTCAACAAACAAACTTTATAGATCGTTGTAACGTTTGTGTTACAAAACAGAGGGGTCAGAACGCAAGCGCACGCTAGCCGACGACACAATTTACCTTTATTCGTGACCGCGACGTTTACGGCTTCATACTATGCATGAAAGTTGTTATCTATTGTATTTCATGTTTCAAGTAACAGATTCTAACCAAGGTCTCAGTTATCACGTAGCGATCGCCGATTTGCATAAAATATTATGTTGCAATTGACAGTGACTGGCGTGGGCAGGACGAGTCAGTGGGTACTCGACGAATGAATAAATGTAATTAGTAAGTATGTTATATTCTATTTATGAAATAACATATGCAAATTCACATTTTATAAGTAAGCATTGCTAGTGTCACACGTGCTCTACCACACTAAGACGTATTTTATAAAAGTACTGCATGAAAATTTTATGTTCTCGTCGTTCCGTTAAGGATTATTCTTAATTACGTTATAAAGACTCAATACATTTTCGTCTGTGAATTATTAAGTAAATACTATTTTATAGTTATTTCATACATGATTTTGCTAAATATACGCACGCCTATACTACAGGCGTACGACCAAAAACCTATACCACTTAGTCATAGAAAAGTTGCTGAATCATTTTTGACGATGTTTACCAAAGCCGAGTAGCGCAGGTCATTTGTTATGTAAGTTGTAATGTACTATATATGTTATATATCTATATAAACATGAATATCTATACCTACTAAGAGAAAACTATTTGTTAATATTTTGATATAGATTCTCATAAATATCTATTCATTAATTATTTTTAGAAGAAAAACATCAAATTTCATGTGTATATAGTTATAGATATTTATTTCATTCATTGTCACATGTTTTTTTATATTTCGGCCGGAAGGCAACAAGAACTCGATCACCACTCGAGTCTCTGCTTTCACTTTCAATTAACTCAGAGAACATAAAACACAGTTTAAATTAAATACCTTTGTCACAATCGTTTTCACATTTTACAAAAAAATTTGTCAGATATTTAGGTATTCAAAGTGCTTAATCAAGAAAATTTATTAACTTAGTAATTGGTTTATAAGAATGTAACAGTCAACCCGCGTCGCCCACTCGACCAAGGCGAACAGTAAGCCTTTGTCCACCTCAGTGTCGCAAACTATGGCCGTTCCAAATTTTACTACGATCGATTGAGGCGTTCAGGCGTGAAGACAAGACAAATACCGGAGCAAACTCACGTTCACAACACGAGAATTATATGGAAATTTATATAATTACCATATATTTACAATGTTATAGTATTTTTGGATAATTTTTTTTGTGAAATAGTTATCAGAAGAATCTTGGAAATATTATGTATAATATGTATTTCGTTAGATCTTAACTCAATTACATATATTGAAAAGAGTCGTAACTTTATTTCCAGTTTAAAATATATATTATTTCTTTCTTTGTTTTGCAATTTCAATTTTTTATTATATAAGAATCTCGGTTTTCTGAAAATTCTCCTCAACTGTGAAACTAACAACTATTAAATATATATAAAATCATTTTCCAAGTCCGTCGTCGCATTAAATGCTTGTTAGCGAACTGTTTAAATATAAATACAAATATGACATAGAACATTTAATTATTAATCTGCATGTTCGTTTCAACTGATTATAATATACAATTTACGAAAATTACATTTTAAATTAATTGATAATAAATTACATATGTGTTTCATAAGTCCACTGTTTTCTGGATTGTGACAAAGTATAATTTAATATATATAATAAATTTAATATAAATAAATAAAATAAAATATATATATAATATAAATTTTGGTACATAACAGTTAATGGTATCGTAAAATGGCTCAAAAAATAATATCGAACGTCCGCGGCTACTGCGAATGATCTATAGATACGGACGGGCGCTTGCCTGAATTATTTATGAAGGGTAAGTGCACCATTGAATAAGAGACCGGTTTGATTTTGACCTTATCGGGTATTACTATTGGTTTTAGTATAATAATTAATCAATTACCATTAGATCATTAAATATTAACAAAAATGTTTATTTTTTATTTTTTATGCGATATTTCATAATTAGGAAAGAAAAATACTTTTTCAGGAACGCACAGTCTTGGTCGGTTTTTAATAGGTGCGGGTTCAAATCCCGCTACGTCAAAATTTTTTTCGTTCTTAAAAAGTAGAAATATTTTCACGTCACAAAGACCATTCAAATAACACTTTATTAATTCTGACTTTCTCGTGACTGCACTTACCCCTATTACAGATCTAACATTGTTTGGAACATAAACAGTACAATCCTATTCCTTTTGTGAAATGCGTACAGCGGCACTTCAGCTTACTGATGAACGAGAAGTCATGCTTAAACAAAGTTTGAATGATTGATGATTTTCTTCATTTATAATCTATCTAATAATGACTATTTTATCTATAAGATTTTCTTATATATATATTCTGATTTATGTTACTTTTTAACATTAAAGTTTTTATGTATATCGAACTACAAAAGACACAGTTCTTCTTTATTCACAGTGATCCAAGGTGAAAACCTTAACATTTTTTAGACTCAAAACTACTTGTTAATTTGGGCGAAAAGTGGAGAACCGTTACAAAATAAAATATGAAAAGCACCACAGTTTCCTCAAGTAATTTTATAAGTTTCGAAATTAATAACAAATTTCACGTTCATTTACTTTGGAAGGTCTTTTTCACTAAACCGTATAATGAAGTGATTAATTACATAAGACGCCTCAAATTTGTATCGTTATACCCACATCTGACTACGTTATTTTCAGTAAGGTCTAATAACATGTTATTTTATTTGTACTCATGTGACTGGTAAGACCATAGACAGAAGGACAATTTTGTCACGCGACGATGTCTATTTCTTTTAATAATATATTTTTAAAAACATCATATGACAAATACGTGTGTTTTTCATATCATACACCGTACCCATGGGAAGAGATTACCGTATTGTTTACGTAGTAGCATTGAATCCGTATACGCAAATATTTGTATGGGTCATCAATCAATATTTGGATCTTAATGTAAAATTGAAATTTGCTATTCTTTCAGGATAAGTAATATTCAAGTTATTGATAAAAAAAATCATTCTGCCAAATAGTTAAACATATTTACTGTTTGTTAAATGATTTATTTTATTAAAAATGCCAAAGTTCATATTTACATAATAATTTATTTGGGTTTAATCTGCCACCTGCTTGCTATACGGGTAAACTTTAGACCTCTTTTATTTATTACTGTTTTATATTCGTTTTTCACATAAATATTCAGCAATGTCGTGAATATGTTAACGTGCGTTTATGTCGGAACTGTGTGTGAGACATTGACAGCTAAATTTTTTTAGCTTCATGCTTCATATCGATATTTTCGCCCAATTCCGGAGAAAGCGAAGAAATTAAAATATTTAATTTCCTCGAATGAGAATCGAACCCATAACCAGTCGCATATTCAGGCACACGCTTGTTCCTCCGCCCAACGACTGGCACATTGTTTGAATTTTTTTTTTGATAAGGTATCACCCTGTTAACAATGGGGATTTTTCTTTTAAAAACATTATGTTTGTTTTAAAGAAACAATAGATTTACTGGAATTTGCTCATTCACAGGAGGTTTCCATTAGACTTAAGTTTCAAATCTATAGAAGCTTTGTGTACCACAAATTGTGAAGTATAATGATTAACTATAAAATTTATACAATTAAGATGAAATAGTATCCCTTTCTTTATATAAAACTCGCAGATAGAGTATACGTTACACCTGATTATTAAGTTTATACTAATTTTACTTTAATTATAGTTATTTTGGGTATATTTCATGCCTTCTATTTATTTTAAAAGACCACGTCACAGTGAGGTTGGTCAATAAATTAGTTATGTTAGTTTGAGGTCAATTGTTGCGCAGGGGCAGTGTGTGATTATAAACACGACTGGTTGTGGGTTCGATCCGCGCTCGAGGAAATATTTATTTAATAAATAACGGAGGGTCTCAACACTAAGTATTGAGTACTTAGTGTTGTGTATGTTGAAAATGTGTAAAGAAAAAACAATAACATAAATTATAACATAAAAATAAGTTACATAAATATAAATATATAACCGACGTGGTGATTTGCTAAAATTACAAGGCAAGTAATGTTACGATACACATCATATCATTGAAACTTCAGTCGTCTTTGGCACGCTATATTTCACCTTGAACGTTGATTTTTATCTACAGCAAAATATATAAGCTGTGGCAGAAAATAGCATAATTTGTTACTACGATTGATATAAGGATAATAGTAAATAATAAAATAGTTTGAGAATACTAAATAAAGCCAACAATATAATGATTATTGAAAAAGATATCTTTTATTCTGTTTGTTTTGACGGTAACATGACGTGTTGCGAGAAGTGAATGTGTACACAAATGTATAAAAGGAATTCACCATAAACTAAGAACTTAACTTATCTGAATGGAATTCGATATATTTTTAATTATCTTTCTTTGGATTTCGGCTATAGTTTTCATTTACAACTTTCTCTCGTTTTAAATTTTTGATTCGTTTCAGAAATATATAATATTTGAACGACCTTCTCAAAAGAGAAGATGGCACATTAAAAATGTGACCTATGTCCAAGGAGTGAAATAAATTGATAGATGATCCAATGCTCATTGAGAGCATGAAAATGCGAATTGCAAGTACTGGTCACCACTCTGAAAGATTAGTAAAATACGACCTTTATGTAAGATAAGCGGAATCAGTTAAGCTAACCTAAACTGCAATTAAGAAATACACATAATTGTATGGATATCATGATGACGTGGCTCAGGCACATTAAGGGAATTGTGTGATATCATAATAGTAGCAATGTTTTATAAAGCAAGAGTAAGTGGTAAAAGACGGAGGAGAGACCTCGTCAAAAGCATGAAGGCATGTGTGGCATGCCATCACATGAAAGAAATGTATAGAGGTAGAGGTATGCGGTCTGTCCGGCTACGCTGCTGAGTATACAGCGCGAACCCTTTACAAATTCTTTTAGTGGACTAATGTTCGCTAAAAGTTTAGTGGACAAAAATAAAATCAATTAATATTTCTTTAGGAAATAAATTTAATTGATTTTATTTTTGCTGTAAAATGAAAAATTATATCATGTTTATTATCTTTAAAAATACAGTGAATTTTTATATCATAACTAATAATAAAGTAGTTATTGCAAGACAACGAAGATTTGGAAATGTTTAAAGTTACACATGGTTACAGTAAGTTGGTGCTTGATAATAATATGTAGTGAATTTGAAAAATTTTGTCGTTTTCCCATTTTAGGAATTAATATATATATATATATATGTAAGTAAATATATAATAAATATACAATATTTAAGATATAAAATAACACGTGTCGGTAAAATTATTGTACAAAAAATATTTAACAGCTGGCCGTCTTATCTTAAGGTAACGAGGGCAGTAAAGTATTCGTTCTTAAAATAATATACTTCGACAGCGTAGTGAAAGATATAGCACCTCTTATAGACGTGATATTTCTTAAATCAGGCGAATGTACCAAACGTCCGCCATTTAAGTGCTTTTTTTTTTAATTTAATTAGTTTAAGCATTTTAACATAACATAACATTCTGATACATATTTCAATTAATTTGGATAGAATAGTAGTATACTAGTTGCACTAATTTTCATTTTATCCTTAGGACGTGAGTTGTGGGTGCGATTCCCACACAAGAAAATGGAATATTTAATATTTTCATGGTGTCAAAGCAAGGCGCGGTATTGAGACTTCCAGTCGTCACTCAACACGCAATGCCTTCAGAATTCGGCGAAAATATGGTGACGGAATTGTCTTACTAACGGGAACGGAGTGTCTTAACACTGGATTCTCAGGTTCTCTCTTGTCTTCTCTGTCTACAGCGTGAAGTTAAAAAAATAATAATACTTACATTTGAAAATCTAAAAACGTAACGTGGTACCTGTGTTATATAAATTTGCATTACAACGTACGGAAGCAGATACCTTCAAGTAGTTGATTGTAAGACAATGTACTGCCGTCAGTACATAACATTATCTGAAGACCTAGAACGCAGAAAGGTCACATATAACATGTAAATTAGCTACTACGAGTATACTGTGACGTTTCTTTTACATTGATAAGCTTCATTTATATGCAAGTTACGTACTAACTTGTAGGCCTAATGGGTTAGCTTATACGACTAAAACCGAAATCTAGGGTTTCATCCAGGATCTCGTTTCGAGTTGCTCTCTCAATGATGTACAACAAATGAAAAATTATTAAAAATGTCTAAAGGAACTTAATTTAGTTAATAACCGTAACATTTGACATTTCTCTTTAATATTGTATCAAAGCGCGGCGTTGCTTACCACCACTCCCTCCCTATACCTATCCTGCTATATGCGGGATACAGCGTGAAGCTGTAAAAAATCATCTATTTTTAAAATTTTATCTATTTACTAAAGAGTTAATTTGAAATTATATCTTCTTAAAATTAAAATTATAACGTTCGATGCTACAAAACACATGTAGTTCCTCTGTAAATAAGACGAAATGTAACTCCGCGTGTTTGCGAATTATTATTAACATATTAAGCTAAATCAAATACAACACTATAATTAAGCTTCTGTCACGTAAAACGTTGCTAGTAGTATAAACTTCCAAAATATCTGCATTCAACTACAACAACGAAAGCAAACCACATTGCGTTTACTTTGTTCCTATAGTGCAGACTACACTTTTGTAAAATAACTCTCCGTCTCTCATCATTCTTTATCAAAGCCGTCATGTATATTTTTTTTTATTTAAAATAATTTAACATAATAAAAAATGCAAATCATTCGTAATATTTACAGTTCACATTTATCACATAGGTCGAAGACGATAATATACATATATTTTTAAATCATGGCTTTCGTGCACATACTCTAAGAGTAGGTAACAGGTTCTATAAATTTATATAAATACGAAAAAGCCTACGAGAATAAAAACAAATTAATATTGTTCGATTAAAATTACTTAAATAAGATTCATAAACGCAATATTCTTAACGGACCGGAGAACAATGAATCTATTGTAACGGTTATTTCATAACAAATCATCGTGTCAAAAACAGCAGATTTGTGGCATTTAATCGATTCTATTCTGTGGATTCATAGTCGTTATAAGAGTTAATTATCTTAAAATTTATGTTGTTTAAGGTTAAATATTAATATTTGATAATATTATCATATAATCTCTAACTTAATTTAGCTTCACGCTTTATCCCTAGCGGGGTAGTCAGAGAGAACGGAGCGCCAAGCGCCACGGTCCCTACATACCTCTTTCGCCTCGTCCACTGTCATATAATCTCTAGTTATATCGTATTGTTAATAAGGTTTCACTGTAATATTTTATTCCATGTAATAATTATATTTGGAAACATGCTTGGCATCTCATATGAATCTAGTTAATTTATATCGAAACTCGCATAGCTCTTCTTTGATGTTACGAAAATCAATTTTATGATGGAGTTCAAAGTAGAAAATGGATTAAAGGTAGAGCCTTTACTTTATTATCCGTTATGTTCAACCTTTAAGTCAGGTAATCATTTATATAAGCACAAACTTTTAACTTAACTTAACTTTTTTTTTATCAGCTTCACACTATCCCACCCACAGCAGGATAGGCAGAGAGAATCTACTCTTGAGACACTACTGTTGAGACACTCTCTTCTCTATTTTCCACCGAATTCTAAATTCTTCGACACTCACAGCGAAGAAACGAAAATATCACTTGAAATAAATATTTGATTTTCTCGAGTGGGGATCGAACCTATAACCACTTGAGCTTATAGTCACACACATGTGCTTGTGCACCACATCTGGACTCAATTTATTGATTAACTTTCACAATGATATTATGTTGAAGGTATTCTCGACATGGAATAATCAAATCCATCACATTAACGTTAAGCAAATATCGTACAATAACAGTTGTTATTTAGTCTGAAATGAAAAATTCAAATACACTCAGTGAAATTCAAAGAGCCTCGCTAGTTTATATTACTGTTGCATTATTTACATTTTGAATCAGTAAGTTATGTAAATTGGGCAAAAATCTCGAAATGCATGAAAAAAAAATTGCAATCTTAAGTTGTAGCCGTTTTTTTAGTTCTGTAAATAACTTTCATACGTTATATAATTTGAAAATGAATTTGAAGAGTAAAAAAATTTTGAAAATAAAAAGAATCATCGTAGTAGTTGGCAATTTCAATTAAGTTGTTGATAATAAGAATATTATAATATATCTTTAAATATTTTTTTCTTTATTCTCTTCCTATTATCTTACATTATTTATTAAAATGAAATACATTTATATTATTTTATTTATATATGTCATAAAACATATTTTCTTATATTCTTTCTTTCTCAAATGATACTTTTTTAAATCTTGGAATTATTCAATTGGAATATAAAAAATACATTGTTAATAAATGGCAATTTATCGGACTTCTCTAGGCAAGTGCTTGACATTCTACTATTGATTTCAACGATATTGGTCCATAAACGATACAAAAATAATTTGAACTGAAGCAGCCAATATTAACTTCGGTGAAAATAGAAGTTATGAGTGTTTGTGGAATGTCAACAATGAATATAGCCTTTTCTTACACATTTCTATTAACTACCAAGTTGTTTACTGTCTAAGTCTATTAACGTTTTAAATATATTTTATATCTAATATATTATTTACAACAATGGTGTCGTTAAAATTGTCTTTTATATCTTTGCTTTATATTTGTGTGAAAATTGACTGCTCTATATAAATAAATATTATTTCCTTCCACAAAATACTGTGGATTTACAGTAGTTTTTGTGCGACATTCCACTTTGTATAATAATTTTAAACGTATAATATACAACGACGCTCTTCTTTACGTAACTCTTTAGCAATAATAGAGCTAATATTATCAGTAGCGTCCGTTTCTCTTTTCTTCCTCACCCTATATTTAACCTTCTTAAAGCTCAAGTTAAGCTTTCTATTGTAGTAAATAAATGTCCTCATACACAAGGTTACATATAAAAGATGGCGTAATGTCACCTGGATTTCACGACATTTCACACCTCTGTGTGCCGGTAGACACATTAACATATCTATTTTTACACCAAAACCAAGCTCGAGCTACCAGCACTTCAATTTCAGCTGTTACGTTGACAATACAATCATTTTAAATGAAACTATTTTAATCGGATTAATTGCGTATATTTGAGATCATACAGTTTTAGAAGCTCGACGTTTCGAAAACTTTGCAATATAGTTCGTGGTCACGGGACATGTCTACACGTGACCAATGAAAATAGTTTCAGTTAAAATGTGTAATCATCGTGAAAATCAAAGAACTTATTTTATTTAGTTTCTAACACATTTTCTAATATATATTTTCTATATTGAGATAATTTAACTTAGAGCCTCAGTAGAATTTGAGGACGGTTCCATGTTCAAATTAAACTAAACTATATAACCCAAATGCAGTATCAACTTCTATCGGAACTATGCCTCATAATATTAAATTATCATTGACTGATTTCTGTTCTCCTCTATTTGCTCTTTTTCTCTTGAGTTTTGATGCCTTACTAAAATAAATTAAAAAAGCGTCTACTAGAGAAGAAATTACCTATTAACTAGTTACCTGCAATATTTTTTTGTTCTAAACAAGCACATACATTTTTTATCTTTACTGGACTACATTTGTTTGCTTTAACACATCATAAAAACACATTATACTACGTACCGATTATAATTACGGTTCAACAGCTTAACTATTTCATAAGAGTTAATTTTCTGTAATAAAAGAAGATTAACTATACTTAGTATTTTGTTTAATTTAACCATTATAGTTTTAAATAGACAACTTGGTGTAATAGCAAACTTCATATAAGGCCTTTATATTACCATTAAAACAATTCCCTCGTCGTAGGAATCTAGTGTTAGGATCGGAAAGTAGGCATAGTATATAAAAAAATAAATATTTCTCTCACCCGTTTGGTAATCGAAGCCACAACCGTCGTGGTTACAGCTACATGCTGTGCAACTACGCCAAGACAGTCCCAAACAAATAAACATAAATTATCTATTTATATTATAATAATAAAATGCATTATGCATTTACATATATAATAATGTGATTTTACTTAAGATTTTATAAAAATGAACAGAACGTCACATCCACTTCAGAGAATTAATCTGATAAATTTTATCCAAAATCTGAGTCAGAGGGAAACTTTGGCAATGATTATTACTCATATTTATCGGTGTCGGGATAACTCAACGCGCGTGTTTCTCCGTCTCCTGACGCATGCCAGCTATTTTCAGCGGGCCACTGCACCCGTTGTGTATTGGCCTTTGAGTCTTTTTTGGATGCACATTTCAATACCACTTTTTCTTCTTATTTTTTCAAACAGCTTGCTGATGACAGTTTTAGAGCATTTATTTTTAACTCCACTCTCTACTTTGTTTTCATTAGATACGTATTTTCTGAATTTGTAATAAATATTCTCAAGATTATCGTACACTAACTGTAATAAATATAACATGTAAAGGGCAATAAAGTTTGTCTAGTTTACGATAAGTATGTAGAGAAAAAATTTAATAATAAAATGGTTTACTTTATAATTAATAGTAAATTATTTATACTTTTACTGGATCAAGCATAGTCATTGAAACAGTATTTCAAAGTCACTTCGTGAGTACAATCTTGAATATATATCAGATAATGAATAACTGCATTAATGTCACAATCAGGATAAATTATTTTTAATTAGTAATCGTGAGGGAATAAACACGGTATTTTAGCCAAGTCGCAGACGCATGGCTACATACCGAATACCGCCCACGCACAGCTCCGGTCGTAACACAACGACACCGCCCGCCCGCCAGTGTACGCTCAGTCTTGAAGAAAGTCACTTCTCTGACAATAATTCCAAAGTTAAATATTATATTAAAAGTCTTGGAAGATAATATTTATATTACTGTGAGTGTAATAAAGGCTTTGACAGGTAATTTTTGTTTTTTTATACACATATATATGTTTTGATAAATATTAGCATTAATTTAATTGTAATTAAATGTGTCTGTTAATTAAAAAGTCAGACGTTTTAAGTCTAATTAATTGCTTAACAATCCTTTATGCATATATCGTGCATTATAACTTCAGAAAAATATAAATTCATTTTCAATTCTTTTAAAAGTAATTTTTATACTACTTTATGTATTACTTTATTAAATAAATTATTATTATTTTTATCCTATTGACTTTATCGTCATCGTAATTATATCAGAATAGCTTTTATTAGTAATAAAAACTTTTCTTTGAAGTTGATCTCATAATGTATTTATCTTTTCAATTTATTTTCTTTTTGTTTAATTTAAGAATGTCTAGTCATGGACAAAATAGAATTTACCATTAAATACTTATGAGGTCGTCATGCCATTAACTTTGCGAACAAAGCGAAATGGCATGCACACACTGTGCTACTGGCTGTTCGCCAATCATTACGATCAATTTCTTTGACTTCAAATTTCACATATCCACATTAAGCTAGTTTCATAAAAATATATTTCTGATTTAAATTTGTTTTTAGGCGTAAATTTTCATCTCAAGCAAAAGTATACTTGTTAAAAATGTCTGAAAACAAAACATTAGAAGCGGGCCAACTGGTCGTCAAGAAGACCATGGATGAGATAATGCAACAAAGACAATCAACAGAAAAGGTCACAATTCAAGCGCGACAAGAGTTCCGTGAACATTATCAAGAGAGTTACGAAGAAGAATTTGAAGAAGAAACATTTATAGATCAATACGGCAACGCTACCACAAAAAGAGTGGAATCTAGCAGTGAGAGCAAGGAACACTCTAAAAGCGCAGACGTCAAAGTAAAAGCTACAGGTCTTAACGCAGAACAAGTTAAAGCTCTAACAGACTGCGCTAACGAAGCGGGACAATTGGCGCTGGACTCTAAATCTGCAAATTAAACAATGTAATCGTTATAATTGTATATTTTAAAAATTAATACTATTCGGTAAACTAATATTGAGAGTAACTGAATATTGTAACGTTGTTGTTCGAGCTAAGCATTGACGATTTTATGTACAATTAATGCTATATATTTAATTGTACATACAATTTATATTATTTATTTTTATATATTTATATATAATAAAAATTAAGATTAAATGTTTTGTTGCAGGTGTCCTTGTTTGTGCGTGAGGTCGATAAGTGATAAAGACTGTGCCCAGTGTTCCAATATAATATTTCATATATTTTAAAGTTCAAATTGTAATTCATGCAAAAAAATTGATAATAAATAGAAAATGGTTTCATGACTAGTGTTGTGTTTATTTTTATTATAAAAGGTGCTAGTTACTAATAAATAAAATTTCCTAAAAAAAAATGGAGGAAGAGGAGGACGAACGAAAGAGCAGGCGGCCTAAGCTCGCTGCATTTAGCTCCTTAAATGCTCGAGTCGTTCATGCCTCACTTGAGGAGGGTTTTATCCGACAGCAAGCCTCGTCAGAATCAAATGACATAAATACTTGTTCAAGTATTTCAACGGCCCAATATAGTGATAGAAGTTTCGTTTCAAAAGCGAGCACATTCTCTAGAAGTGGAACGTCGAGTTCTAGCCAGGAAGAATGTGAGGTCGCTCAAACAACGGTTTCTACTGGTCAATATTTAGCGGCTACCCGTGTTGAGACAGCTCGTTCCATGGAGAGTCTTCGGCCTAGCAAGGACTCGTCGCCGGCGCGCCCTGCGAGCTCTTGTACGTCTGTTCGAGTACATCGCAGTTCATTTCTAACAGCAAGCGAACGAGATGTAAGAGAAACTCGAGGTGCGCCTGCGCGTAGAGCTTTGTCTGGTGAGGACATGGGCAATTCAGCGGAGAAAAGGCGAGGTTTGTTTGCAAGCACAGAACGACGTGCTTTACAGCAACTGAGCTTACCGCCGCCAGAACGTCGCTTAACAATTTTAAGTCCTCACAGTCCTATGGCATCTACTGAACTACAGTGGCCTATTCCATCTGGTATCCGGGGAAGACGGAAGAAAGGGATGGTTCTACCAAAACTTATTTTGCCTCGCAGTGACTCTGACGCCTCCGATGTATTTTTTGAAAGGTGCTTTTAATTTTTCTGTTATTTAATAGGTTTAAAAAACTTGGCATAGCTTAGCATTTATTTCAAAGTCTTCCCAGAATTTGAATGGAAAAAAAGGAAATACACTGTTGATTGAAATCATATATTTTTTTGCACTTTTATATAGTAAAGACCTGGACCATTTCCAAGTCGTTTCAGAGTAAATAGACATATCACAATACAAATATATGATCTATATACTGTTTCTGCATTAAAAATAACTTTTTTTCATTGTTACTTCGAAGAAAACTCGGAACAAGAATAAATTTTACTTTTCTTACAGATGGATAATTGACTTACGCCTTCTTGTTTGCAAAAATTAACCTTTTCTCTTGATAAAGTAACTCGAGATAATTTATTGTCTCAAATGACAACTGATATTTCACCAGATTTGATTTTTAAGCTAATAATATATTTAACTAAAATTAAGGTACTTCATAATGACTGTTATAAAGAAGTATATTATAGAAAATGCTAGGAAATTTTATTTAATGTAAATCCACTTTCTATATTTTGAAGGAGTTAAGGTTTTTTATTCAATTGGATCACCAGAAACACTTTTTAATTATAAAGCTTAATAAAAGTGTAGCGTTGGTCAGTCCTACAGTCCATACAGTATATATGTATCTGCGGTGAAGGTCCGGCAAGAAACTAAACAGCTGTTCTTTTAAAATACAATAAAAAGAATAAATTTCATAACTATTTAATTTTGGTATATATCTAATATTTACTATAAACTAACCATAGTTTTCATATTTCGTTACAGTAGCACCTAATTATGATATAAATATACAACACATTTACACGCAAATGAGTTATCAATTTAGTTGATAACTTATCTCCCTTCTATCTGTAATCGAATATTATGATACACGATGATTCATGTTTACTCAATAAAGTGTTTATATATTTTTTCATTATTTTTAACTTGTTTATTTAACGTGCGAGTACCGCGTTTACTCATATCATCGTAAAAGCCATATTTTTACGATTACTATTTTGTGTTGAATTATTCCAGTATTTTTTTAAGTTATTTTATATGTAAATTATTTATAGATCTTCATATGTATTACAAAACTTTGTAATGAGAAAAATGTGTAAGCATATGTTAGGCAGATTGAACTTAGTGTCAAGGCACTCTGTTCCTCATTTTCCCTGCGAAATCGACACTTAGTTTCTCGAATGAGTGGAGTGTCTTGAATGAAGAATCACAACTATATTTATTCATACTTCTGCTCTAATATTATAAAAGAATTTATTTAGTTGATCGTGCTGGTCTCGAGAACCAACTCTGCTAAAAGAGCTTCGGTTCGTTCGTAGCAAATCATTATAAAAATGATCTATGACGAAAATGGTTTACCCATAATACATATTATCCATAGTCCATAATAAAAATATAGCTTGTTAATAAAAAATAAACACCAGGTAAGGAGCTACTGGCTCGATTAATTTTTGTATTCGATAATCTTTTTGTCGAAGATTATTACATCTCGTTAATCACTAAGAAAAATAATTTCTTTAATAATTTATATGAATATTTTTGTTATTTTAAAGGATATGAATATTTAATGTATACATATGTAGAGACAAGCCAACATATTATATGTAGAAATAGTTTCTCTATTTTCGTTTCGGCTTTACGTGAGTTTTCCACTTAGATTACAAACTTTGATATTTGTTAGCATGAAATTTTGTTTCTCACTCAGATGAATAAAATATTTTCCATTCCCACTCAGTTTGAATAAAATATTTTGCTCCGGTAAAAAAATAAATCGCGGCGTTGAATTACGCGTGCCACTAAACATGCAATGTGTTGAGAATTTGATCGGTAAATAGGGATCGGAGAGTTTCCTAACAATACATTTTATTCTAGCAACCCTGCTGTGTGTGTACTGTATTCCGCATACGGTTAAAGTAAAAAAAAGTTAGTGTTTAAATATTCTTCTTTTGTAAGCTACTTTATTTAAATGGTAAAACTATTTTGTATCATCATTCATTTTATTATATTTTGATTCAATTTTATGTAACCTCATTTGCATTTGTTTAATAATTCAGTATGGTCGCGTACTGTGTGAACAGTTGTAGTTACAGTCAATAGTGAAACATGCGAAAGAAAACAGATGTATTTATTTCTGGCGAAGTAGTAACGATAACGGTGACGATCGCGAGTCACTATTCTTAATATATTAACAATGAATTTCAGAAAGTATTCCAGTGCTATCTGCATCTTAGTATTTTAAACTAAAAGTTTGTGACTTAATTGACTATTAGTAAATAGAAACGAAACTAAATAAATGAATAACACCACCACCACTTGTTATTTTTAAAATTATAGATTTTATATCAAAAACTTATTCGTTACTGAGTGACTGACAGACAACGCACAGAAAGGGATTATGCGGTGTAGAACACTGAGAGATAGACACTTATCAAAATTCCTACGGTATTGGTAGTTATTGAAATTTTACATCATACGTCAAAAAGTTCACATTAAAGAAATTGTTATGCCTTCATTTAAATGAAGGCGTAGAGTAAATATAATTAAATATGAAAATTTAAATTATTATAATATATACAAGTAGAATTTCAATCTCCTGGGAAATCAACAAACATGTTACTAAATTGCCTTGGAATAATAAAATATACAATTTTAACATCTTTTCTAGTCATGATTTTAAAACAATTCAAAATTAATATTGTATAAATCTAAACTAAAATAATATTCTATTATATACACTTGTGCTTACTTAACTTAATAAGTATCGCGTCACGATGTGGGAAAAACGAAAAAAGTGAAGTATTTATGATTTTATTATGGCATTTTATAATGCTCTTATTGTTATCTTTACGAGATAGCGTACCGAATAACATCAATAGACTTTTTAACAGAAAATATAATGATAAATAAGTATAGTAGCATGACAAAAAACTGGGTTTTTCTGACGATCCCTACTCGATAAAGTGATATATTTATTTAGATTTATATATTCATTTCTTTGCTCTGGCGTCCAGGCAAAGTACAGGGTCGAGTTCCACCACTCAACACGCAATGCCTCTAGAATTCGACGGAAAGTGGAGAACGGAGCGTACTGCACTGCACTAGATTCCTATTACCTACCCTGCCGTATCTGTATAGCAGAAAAAATATTATTAAATTCCCTACTTAGGATGGAATTTTGTTACATTTCCTTATAGTTTAACAATAAAACGCAGGCGAAACCACGCGTTCGTCGCTAGTAGATAAATTAACAAAAGTATCAATCAAAATAAACTACACTATTGGAATCTATCACTGATAAAGCTAGTGATGTATTGTTTATTCTGTTATTTTTTGTATCTCTTTTTCTTTCTGTGTGCAATGAAGTATATTGTATTCTATTCTAAGGTAAGGAGTGTCAGTGTTTCATATGTTCAGATCTATTTATGTAATTATTTATTTAACTTTCATTTTAATTTTATCAATTATCTGATCAGTCTATTTACAGACTATGCTGACTCTGGAGTTAACAAGGCGTAAATTATGTAGATACAATCATGCAAAACAGTTTCTACTGTAACCACCTCTATCTATTCTAGCATATAATTGGCCTTAATTTAAAAAAATTGACTATTCTTGAGCATATATTACTTTACATATAAGCAACATTTTCCTATCATGAATAAGTAATCCAGTCTGAGAATAGATTAATACACGTCTTCAATTTTAATAATAAGTTACAGTGCCGTAAGCTTCGTTAAATCCTGCTATTTAATTTTGATAAGGCTTAAGTGCTTGTTTTGTTCTCAGTAGCTCGTTATTGTTTATTGTGTTCTTACAGTATCTCACAGGGAACCTGGGAATCATGGTGATAAGACCTCTCCATGCGTTGCGTGTTAAGTGACGGAACTCAACGCCGCGTTTTTTTTTTCGTTACCAGAGCAAGAAAATGAAAATGTAATTTTTCCTCGGGTACGAGAATAATTTGTATAACTAGCTCGCGATCAACTAGTGTGTGCTTATTATTTACTCTTTATTTGTGTTATAATTAGCAAGACTATTACACTATGTATTGACATTGGCTATCTATTCTCCTTTAAACTCTATAAGCAATATAATATAAATATATATTGACACGCGTGTACCCATAAACTCTCATTGTCTATTATCCTCTTAAGTAATTAATCGACTGTAACAAAAACCACAGTTTCATTTAGTAAACTATTACACATAATATTACACATAATAGGTCAACCCGCAAACTAATTAAATATTTAACTTACGAGTTGCCAGTGTGTAAAATCTCCGTAAAACGGCGATACAGCGACCTTTGTGCTTTGAAACGCTCCAGGCCGTAGCGTAGGTACTGTTCATTCAATTTGGAGTCCAATTTTGGCACCGATACTACAATTTTAGAATCCCTCTGGCTACCCTCCTGTGTGCGGGATACAGCGTGAAGTTGGCTGCTACAATTTTAATAGGTTAATGTTATTATCGTTTTGTATCAATGTTTTGAATCATAAAAGAATTATTCTACAGTTCATATACGCAGCTATCGAGTAAGGCATTTTCTATCGCCTCGCGTAGCATGTAATGCAAAGTCAAAATGCCGGAGAGAAAAAATCTAAATATTAAATATTTCATTTCAATATTTCATATTAAATTATTAACTCATTGAATTGACATTGACATTTCCATTTTTTTTCTTCTCTGCTATCTGATGGAGCTCGGTTTCGCGTTACTAACAACGTCAAAGGGTAAATTGTAATCGTTCCATCTTATAACGTTTTATTATATCTCTTATACATCGTAGATCTGACGGATACTGAGAAATAAAAAACGTTTGTAAGAAAAACGGATATTTTATCCATAAGCTTTAAATTATTATTGATAAAAACAACTTATATGTAATTTCTTCTAAAAGTACAGATATAATATATTATTAGCTAACTTACTAGTTATTTATCTGTTAGTTCTGAACTCGATGTTGTTAGATCACAAGAGAAATTCTACATACATACAGCTTCACGCTATACCCTAGCGGGGCAGTCAGAGAGAACGGTGCGCCAAACGCTACGGTCTCTACATACCTGTTTCGCCTCGTCCACTGTCATCAACCTCTTCATATATGCCCACAGGGGGTCCCTATTGTTTTTACGTGAACTTATCTTTGACACTGTGTTTGTTTATCTTTGACACTGTATTTTCGAAGGTCAACCGAGTTTTCCCCCTGCCTCTCTTACCACTCACTTTTCCGTCATAAGTCTTTTTTGGTATTCTCATCCCTCATTCGTTCGGCGAGCTCAAACGTTTCGTTCTTATCAATGCAGCTAAGATTCCGTTATCCCTATTACCGGCAGCAATACTCTTTTCCACATCCATCTTGTATTTTCCATTTCTACTGAACATACTTCCCAAATATACCACTTCATTCACTTGTTCTAATCTCTTGCACAGACCTTGCATTCGGTCTTTTCTTCATCTCATTTAAAAACCAGTACCTTCTCTTAATTCTATCACGTTTGAATATCAAGTTTACTTCAATTAATTAAACTCTCTCAAGTTGCTCTGCATCACCGCCCCTTTCCGGTTGGATACGAGTATACCACAGATATCTATGTTTTGTATGTAAAGTCTTGATATATCTTTGCATATATGACATAAATAGGTGAAAATATTTTCAAAGTTTGATATAAGTATTGTAGTATTGTTTCATTTATAAATTTACATAAATATAAGTTCTTAAAAATAAAGATTTCACCGTAAAAGGGTAGACACGAAAAAAATCACGTAATCTATTTTAACGAGGAACGTGCTACGATTCTTAAATTGAATCATTTTGACGAAACTTACATGATATTTTATGACGACAATGCAATATTTTAATAATATTATAAACATTCCATAAGCAAAACGATAAAATACTACTTATTTATTTCAATTTGATATTTTTTTTATTATTATTATATTTAACTAATTTTTTTTTGTTATAATATACTTACTCGTCTCCTGAATTCCACGCACACAATAAATGTTATGTACGTTTTTAATTATTTTAAAGTTGTTAAATTAACAGAGAAAACGCCAAATTTCTTGTTACATACAAATAAAATACGATTTATTTCAAATGTTTTAGTTAACATTTTTCTAGTGGCGTTTGAACTTAAACGAAATGAGATATTTTAATTGAATTCTGAATAATATATCAAAGGAGTAGAAAAATATTTTTTTATTAAATTTAAATAAAACTTGGAGAAAGCTGATATCGCGCGACTCAAGATCTAATTCAATTATGAAGCTCTCACAAAACTTTCAAACCTCGACACTTAATAATTAATTAAGATTATAGGTGTTAGTTTTCTTTAAGTACTATTATAGACAATTTTAAACTATATATATTAAAGACAAAATTTATAATGAATAAAGAGTAACGTTTTATGTAATGTTCTTTTTTATTTTTCAGGTAAGTTGCAGTGTCATTAAGAGATTAACACGAAATGCTCTGTCAGTTAAGTAAGTATAATATATGAGCATAAGATAATATAAAATCTATTTTATTATTATGTAAATTATTAGAATAAAATAAACAATAATGTATAATTTTTGCAGGAATATGAGCGTGCGCCTGTACGCCAATGCAACAGGCAATTTCCATTCGGTAAAATAAAAATAAAATATTTAATATTTTTATTCATTTGATTGGCTCTGGTAATAAAATAAAACGGGACGTTGAGTCGAGAGCAGAAGTGTCTTAATGATACATACGAACATACCTACTTTATAAACTTATTATAAAAAAGTTTTACCTGCTCAGGTGATTATTTGACAAAGTTTTCTGTTGCCAACTTTGCTACTTATATTTTATGTATTTCTACGTGTTTCTATTTCAAATTAAATAGTATAAGAGGATTATATAAAATACTTTTTAAAGCTCAATTTATTGTATATAAGGAAAAATTTTGAGGTGATTTGAAAAAGTTGCGAATTTCCGGAAATGTTAACATGACTTTTAATAAATATTGTACTTTCATCATAAAATTTATGCAGGCTTTACTTCTTTGTAGCATGCTCATAAACCAACGTATAATCAAACACACACGTCCATACGCTACAAAATAATTTACTAGTCCAATATTTTATACGAAATATTCTATGATTTTATTTTATATTCCATCCTTATTCATACCGACTTTCTGAAAAACAAAACCTGCATCGAACTTGTATCAAGTACATAAATGACTTTAACCGTAACATAGTAATTGAAGTCAGGTTTTTATTAACTTTTGACTATAGAACATTAAGATATTGATTTCAGTCATACATTAACGCAATTATCATATTCATAGACATTAGAGAGTAAGATATTTTAATCAATAAAATAAATATAAATTTGGATAAAACATTAATCCATATTTGTTTCGACAACTTGTATTTAGTGTAGGTTCCTAAATCAAATGTATTAATGTTACATAACAATCATGATGAGCTTAAGAAAATCAATAAATCTCACTTCCCACTTTCTGCCGAATTCTAGAGACATTGCGTCTTGAGTGGCGAAATTAAACGCCGCGCTTTGCCTTGACACTAGACAGAAGAAAATGGAAGTAAATATTTCCTCGAGTGGGAATCGAACCAATAACCAATCGTCTTTACAATCACGGTTTTTTGCGCCATGAGTGGCCTACCTATATTTTCATTATTACAAATTAGAAAGTAAGGCGGCACATTCATATATAAACATGTACTTGTATATATAATATGTATATATATTTGACATGACATGACATAAAGGTAAATGTAAAACGTACCGCACAAGAGACATTGTGTCCTGCGAATATATTATCAACAGTAAGTAAGTTTCACTGTAGTCTTTTATGCAATATTAATGCATCTGTGCATGCCAAAAATAAACATAGTACAAGTAAATGTAAAACATTTTTTTTTTTATTTTGGAAAACGATTTCTTAAAGTGGAAAAAATAAATGACTAAATGTCTAACAGAATGTATGTGCAACAGTATATATTGGCTTAGACAATGTAGTCGTGTATTCATGAAACCGTGGCATCGGTGATTCTGGTTTTATCCTCGCACGACATAAACTTCTATAAATAACAATCCTTTATCATTGATTTTATGTAATACGAGTATAAGGCGTTAACGAAGTTTTATTATATTTATGAAAATTGATATAAATGCTTAATACTTTAAGTTTCAAATATTTCAGTTAACGGTAAACTATATTCCCTATTTTTATAGAGCAGTAAAATTTTTTGTTGAAATCAAAAATGCATAATTTTAATATAGTCCACAATAGATAAACCGTGTTCAACGGAGTTTATGTTCATAACACAGATTTGCCTACTATGTGACACTTTTGTCTGCTTTGAGTTTACACATTCGCCTCCTATATGACACTTTTGTCTCCTTTGAGTTGAACTTTAAATAAGCTTTCCCCTGTTTATGCTTGATTTTAAGAAGGTTAACAATGTCGACTGTAGTAGAATAGGCTATTGGCTTTCATTCTAAAACAAAAAAAAGGCCTATTAATAAACTCTATTTGTTCTCACAACTCAAATTCATAGCTTTATACAGGAGAAATATGTTTAAGAAGAAAAATTAATTATTTTACACCGAAATACCAAAAAACTATTAGAGATAATAACAAACGCTCATCTGAAAATAAATAATTCCCAAATTTATAAAACGGGCAAAACGAAACGCTAAATCGCAAAAGCCCCAGAAGTGTTCCTGGATGTTTGTTTTTCCCCCCGCGGGATATTTGTATACAAATAGATTCACATATGCTGCGCCCATTTTAATTTTAGAGTACTACGTATTAAACATAAAGTGTAACTTTCATAGGCCTGTATTCATCTATATGGGCCTACAACAAAACCTTCAGTTTTTAGGAAATAAAGGCAGTGCTTGTAACTAATATAATGACTTTTATTACGACTGTAACATAGTTGTACAAAAAGTTAGGTTTATAAACGCTAAGAAGATAGCAGATAGCGTGACCTAAAATTTACATTATAGCAAAAGCAAATCACAGCGATATCGGGCCGTAATGGTTGGCGTCAGGCAAGTGATTAATCTAACTAATATGCTTCTGGTGCGCCTCGAATGGGCTGTAAAGGTCAGATGGCAATCACTTTATAGTCCGGTGCAACCCTTTATTACTAATGATGGATACTTACGTGATAGACTATGTTTAAACAAAGAACATTGAGAGAATAATAATTCAGTGATTCAGATTTCCTCACAGAGGCGATGTCTGTGAACTTGGCAGAGAGCTGTCCAGTAGATCATAAAAAATTGAGTAATCTTCGCATGCAGCTGAGTTCTATGGTTCCTGATAGATTTTACAAATAATTCTGGCGTTCTTACCCAAAAAATATATATAAAAATGACATGTTAATTGCTTTTAGCAGATCATTTTTTGCAAATAAAAATCGGGGCGAGTACTGCACACATAGAGATGAGTAAAATAGTTGCTGATCTGTTCTGTAAAGTAATTTTAAAAAATAAAAAATATATATTATGCTCAGACGCCAGAACTCTTAATTTTATAATAGAAAATAAGTAATTCTATGATATTTAGCTTGAAAAAAAACCAGAATTCTGAAAAAAGAGCATAATTGAATGTATGTAATATGGAAAAATGTCTATATAAACTCTCTCAAAAATAGTAAATATTTTTTTTAATCTTTCTACGACTCGATCGGAAATTCTTTGATTTCTATTAGAATATGAAAAGTTCTATTATTATAAGCCAATTACAAATCCAGAACTCGTGTAAAAATGACAGCAGAGCTAGACCTAAATATTTGTTATTGATTTCTGCTTGATAAGCATTATGAGAATGCTGCTGACAGACGGAAAATAAGCTGATTCTATAAGAGTTCTGTTTTCACTCATTTGAGGTACGGAACCCTAATAAAAAAATTACGAATAACATGGAATCAACTAAGGCGTCATAGCAAACCTTCACAAGTAAAGTATTACATTACTCCAAGGCTAACAAAACGTTCTAGATATGTTTTCTTAACTGACTCGCGTCATGTGACGTATATTTGACATCGCCTGACCTTTCGTTATAATTAACTAATCATTTATTCTTGCTGTTCGCATTGTAAGTTTAACTCGTACGCAAAAAAATATTATTTTAAAATATTTTGCTTATCATATTTATCTTTTGTTTTTTTTCATATATATATATAAATATTGTACCTAACATAGTGTTAGTGGCGATAGGATTGTTATGAATTATTGTATTAAGTTAGAGGGTAGTAGGGTAGAGAGGGGCTCGTTTTTACGTTAAGTTATAATTATTCTCGAAATTAGCTTTCGAGTTTGAGTCCATAAATGATTGTAGAATTAATTTAACTTTAAATGTAAAAATAATATTTTAAAATTAAAAAGGATTTTTTTACATTCATAATATTATTATTTAATGATATTTTAAACATGATATTTGAAACATATTCATGATATTTTAAACATAAAGGAAGCTAAACTCTATTAATTGTGAAAACATAGGTATAGTAAACTTGTTTCTTTTAGAATAACCTTTCAATTTACGAGCTGCGAGTAGTTTTATAGACGCCGAACCTCAATTTTTTATAGCCCAATTAAGGTTCTTCATGAAGATATAATTAGAACATATTGCTTGCGAGTTTTTTTTTAAATTTGATATTTAATAAAAATTTGCTTCACGCTGTATCCCGCACACAGCAGGGTAGGCAGAAGGAACCGATAGATGAAACACTCCGTTTCCCACTTTCTGTCGAATTCTCGAGGCAAATATAATCATAATGTTTTGTTGAATAAGAAAAATTGTACCGTACAGCGCCACCTGTGTTCCAAGCCAACCTTCATGAACTGTTCACTTCAGGCAAACTTTAGAGTGTACAATACTGTTGGTAAATAGCGGTGTCTTAGGTAATAAACAGTACTTCCTATTTTCGATAGATGGCTCCACAAATAAACTATATCATAAAATGGGTAACTGTACAAATTATGCTCTATTTGTTTAAATAATTTCAATATGGTGTATTGATAATTTTTGATACGCATAATATCTGTATAGCTTAAAAACTATTTGCTTGTAACAAATAAAGAATCAATGTTAATTCAAATTTAGTTGAAAAAGAGTTTGATGCATTTTGACATTTTAATGAAAAGAAATGTGCTGTATGGCAAGTATATTTCAGCGGCCTTTGTGCCGGTCGTCGGCCGAGCCCCGCCCCCAGCGTTGACGTCACTCGAGTGACGTCAGAAACCCCACCGCCCTTCTAACTTATATTTCGTTGCCGTACCTTAATGTTCAGTATCTTTTTTCTTTTCAGAATTTTCTTAATGTGATAAAGATTTTCTCCCTGGAATAAAATTAATAGACGCTTTCACTTTGCCATATCTCGTTTATTTTGAATTTATATTAAGCTAGCTTAACTAGCTGTTTGTCTGTCATCGCTCGATACTTTTTATTGTATGTTGTTTAAGTGTTTTTAAGGAAAGAATTTTAAATCTTTTTTGATTTTATTTGCTATTACTCGAAAAATATTTAGTTATTTCTTACATTGTCTATGCACGCGCGAACGGAAAACGTGTAAAAATATTTTTGTACAAAAGCGCAGTTTTTTTTTGAAATTACAAACAGGCTCTTCAATATTATTTACAAGGAACGGTTAACGCACTGGAAACGTTGCAATAATCGATGATTTTCTGTCACAAAATGTCTTATTGTAACTTATTTATAAGACTTATTGTGTCACGGACTTTTATAAGACAGAATTATTTATGTAGTACAATGTACTTGCATATATTTTATTACTTCTGCAGCACTCGCAGTTTGTTCGCGTTCAATATTATTTTTATTTGGTTGTGTAATGCTAACTAAAGAAATAAACTGTAATTTTATATACAGCTTATAGCACATAATATATATATCCCTTGAGGATAACCCACAGTAACAATTTTTGTGGTTAAAAATAAGTAAGGGATAATTGCGAAATTATTTTCAACAGTACAATGTTATTCCTTATACTATTAAATATGTTAGATACATTGTGCGTTTTGTATAGCTTTTACAGCATATCACAGAAATGGATATTTTAGAAGATTTTAAAGTTTTAAAATATGGGAGTAGAACAGTCATGCGCTGCGTGAATGTTTGAAGTTATGCAAAAATCATATATTGTAACAAATTATTATAGTTAAGATTATATTAAGTGTTACTTTTAATTTAAAGAGGCTAGTCAAAGCGCAGGGGCACATAGTGTGATTGTAAAATCGATTGGTTGTGAGTTCGATCCCCACTCGAGGAAATGAAATATTTATTTAAATTTATATTTCGAAACCAAGCGCGGCGTTGAGTTTCGCAACTCAACACTCAATGTTTCTAGAATTCGGCGGAAGGTGGAAAACGGAGTGTCCTAACAAAAGTTTCCCTTTGCCTACCCTTCTATGCCTGTGAAGTTGATTGATTGATTTAAAGCTAATATTTTTAAATTTTTACTTTACGTTGATAATATTGATAAAATAACTGGTTTTGCTCAGTTTTTTATATTAATATTTTTCTTTGGTTTACTTTTTACGTTTACTTATTATTATTTTTTTCATTTTAATTAGTAAGGTATTTTTTTCTAATATTAAGAATTTCCCTTAGCTACATTTACTTATATTTTATTTATTCATTTTAATTACTCAGATATTTTTTCTAATAATGAGACTTTTCTTAACTTTTTCTTCTTTTACGGCTTCTATTAATTGTTTTGACTTATATTTTATATTTATATACTCGTATTAAAATAAAATTAAAATACAAAATACAAGAAAATCGTATTAAAATACAAGATGTTAGTGGACGCTCAATTCGTGAATGCCGAGCTAGTTTATTGGTGCTGCCCAGAACAAGGACCAATTACGGTAAAAAAATGATAACTTTCGAAGGAGCGCAATTTTACAATAAAGTACCATCACTTATAAAAAATGTTAACTCATTTAACACTTTTAAATTTCAATTGGCTAAATATGTTCGCGATAATTATTAACAATGTGTTAAGTAAGTACAAAATTTACTATTTTTGTCACAGCAACTTAATCTTAAATTATTATAAGTTTGTATTTGTAAATGTAAGTGTAACAATTGACAACGACAATTTAACTATTGTGTTAAAGTATCGTTCTCAAGTAAGTGGCTTAGGTCTTATTGAGAATAAAAGTCTATAAACTGAAACTGTATTTAGTAAATTATTTATTGCCTCACGCTTATTAGAATCCAATGCAGAATACGTTGTATACTAGGACGTTTTTACTTATAAGAAACCATGTTAACATAGTTAATTGCGTAAGTAAATTAGGCTATATCAATAAAACTCTAGTACATAATAGTAAAATAATGTGGCAGTAGTCCCTATAGTACGATGCAAAGTTTGCTTACGTGCTGGTATCCCTGCAGTTACAGGCATCGTGCGTAGCTGCACGTAGCAGTCGTAGCCATTCGTAGCCGCTTTACGTCATACTCTACCCATCAGATGCTATTTTTTTTTACTTTTTATCCGTTTATTTTATTATGGTTCATTGTATTTTATTATTTAGTATTTCTAAAATATTTATATGTAACAAATTTTATTCTTTATAATATAAGCTGTAGTAAATAAAAATACGTACTCGCTTGACTATAATATGACTAAATTACTTAATCTAAATTTCTTCCAAATACTCTTAAATGAATGATAACGAATGTTCTTCTAAAATATCAAAGTAATATTTCTAACAAAAAAGGTTAGCTTGATGTTATTAAGAGAGTTTTCCGTTAAGAATTATTACATGGCAAAAGCGACTTAATATTTCCCAAGCGGCCGTTCTTAGAAAAATATATTGTTAAAATACATTTATGTCATCTTACCACCTCGTATTTAGGATATATGGTTACGAAAGGTAAATATGTACTATGTACATACAAAGCACATATGTATTTGTGTATCTTATATACTCGTAATATGAATTCATTTCTGAATTAATTGTTGAATACCACGAAACTGCACCTCAAAAATCGATTTAGTCCCAAAGCGTTGAGGTCTGAGGAGGTTGAGTGTAGGGTCCTCTAGACTCTGAGTACGAGGTGTCGGGCGCATGCGCCGGCGGGGCCCTCTGACGTCAGCGGCCGGGCCGCACCAGTACCCGCGACCGCGCGACCAGTCACGCGCGACTACCGCCCTGCATCTAAACACGAGCTTCCGATCTTCAAATTTACTATACTAATTATTTGTAAATTCAATAAATCATATGTTAAAAGTATATGACAATATGATAATATATTCTCACGCGTTGTGACGTGACGGTTGTGGAAGCGAATAATAGTTTATTTTACCGAAGTGTTTACTAAAAGCACAGTTCATATCGTATATTGTAAATATTTAAATGTTGTGGCTAATTTATTTTCTTTTTGTTTAATATGCGAATATTTTTCATATATTGTTTTACAAAGTGATATTCACAGTAAACATTGAGATTGACCTTGTTTATTTAAACGTACTACGCATGCGATAAATATCTTTACGGCTCAGCATAATTACAAATGTTTAATTATACAATTGTAATAAATTAACATTTGATACTAGAAGATTTGTACTTCAAATGCCATTTAGATATTTCATTACAACTTAATCATAGAAAAAATATAATTCTTGCAGAAATAAAAACAATATTTTTGTCATAATACACTCTAATTCTGAAAGATTACTAATTTTTTATCAAATAACACTTATCTATATATATTTTATCTTATATGGTCTTCTTTTACACAAAATTTAGATGTACGAGCTTAAGGGATTATAAGCAAAAGTGCCTCCGGCTAGCAGGAGCTAAATCCATCCTTCACTCGGGGCCTTGTAAATTTTTACACAGGAATGGTCTCGTGAGAGGTTCAATCAAGCGTTGGGAAGCTCTACGCAAATATATTTCATATTACATGAATACTGGAAGTTACTTGATTCACTCAACACGCAATGCCTCCAGAATCCCTGTGTGCGGGATACAGCGTGAAGCTACTTGATACATATACTCTTAAAACATTGTTTCTATACATATATACACACACACATATATATAGAATGTTTAAAAAAGGATGTTGATTGAATGATAAAATAATATAACATTGACTAATTTTATTTATGATTGTTATAAAAATAATATCATGTATTAATTTTTTATGACATAACTGGCAACTTGATTTGTCATTACTTACTGTTTACACTAATACTTACCTTATAACTCTTTAAGTCGTACTAGAAATATTTATTTTACCTGACATCCTAAGGAAATTAAACAAATTTTCTAATTTATAACCGTTTTTCTCATTCGATATAGATATAAGGTATGCAATATAATTCGATTATCACAATATAATATACTTTAGAGCATTATATTAGTGTGTGTTTTATGGCAACTAGGAAAAGTTATGGCTATGTTTGGGCTCAAATCAGGACGGCCGCTCATTGTACGTTTTGAATACGCCGCGCAATCTCAGGTATACAGCCCTTTTGAAACATTTTCAAAGAAGCGTTCTTAAAGAAAGACAAACAATAAGTATAGTACACACGCATAGTAATGCTGAGAAAAATACAAAGTTTCACAGCCTACGAATAACAATATTTAAACTATTGATGCAATGCTTGTAAAATTATATATTTTTCATAAATTATGGAATAAGCTAATTTATTATATATAACATTTACATTACATTATATATTATATTTTTTATATATATATAATATATAAACAAAAAATAAAATTACGATTTATTTTTAAAGGTATAATTTCGAGGTGTAAACGTCATACGTGTTGTATTGTATAACTTACTTCTACATGTCACACAAAGCAATGCAGTCTAGATTAAAGCTCGCTTTTAAACAAATTGTACAAATATACACCGAAGGGTGAAGTGATGGAATCAACAAATCAGTGCCATTTATTTCTGTAAAGTGAAATTTAAAAAAAACATTAAATAAAGTGATATTTAATATAACAATACATTAAGTACAAAAGGAACGATATATATCGAAGAGGAGCTTATTGATAAAAAATATTCCTAATACAGACATCGAATCAAATTTAACCGTATAATATTAGTGTACACTTATATATTTACAAATAAGAAATTTTAAAAACTCATCGAGGCATATTACGACGGTCAACACGTAAAAGAAAGCATAAACAATGTCGATATAAACGGTGGCGAATGTGGGGGTAGGACGATGGTGGGAAAGTGAAAGGCGCCCTGGGCGGAGGGGGCTCGCGGCACGCCGGCTGTGATGCGATGGGCCAGGACTGGTGCTTCCGCCGCAAGAGGAAACGCAGCAGCACCCAGGATGACACCCAACCGCATCACACCCGGTATAGTATATTACATCAAATGTATTACACCATTTATTTATATTCATTAAATTATAAGATAGCATTAATCAATATTATTAATCAATTTATTACTTCATTATTTCGTAACATTTTTTTTGTATTCAGTTATTTTAAATACATAAGTATGTCAAATTAATTACTTATATGTAATAGATTTAAGATACGATACATTTTTAGTTTTACTCTTATATAAATACGATCTTGGTATTTTTCTAGCTGCCATCTATAAGATACAATGAAATTAACACTTTTAGGCTAGTTGCTTAAAATAATCTGCAGATGGCGCGGCATTTAGACCTATTGTTACTTAAAACATTGTACATAGTTGGTATATCGATTTTAAAACGCAGGTATAAATAAGGTCGCACGTAAAAATTTCACAAAAAATATTAATTAAGTGTTGCATGCATATACTGTGTACTAAAAAAAAGTATAACAACGAAGAATAACAGACCCGAATGTGGATAATATTAGTCTTTTATAATGTGGGTTGATCTTAAAATATATTGAACTAGTATTCGTATTCCAATGCTTATTCTGCACAGAAACCTCTTATAAACAATGCCAATAAATTAATAGTCAATCAATAAATGGATAGTCAAATCCGCTACGAGGAAATACTTATATTTAAATATAACATAACTTTAAAATATGTTGCTCTCAAGCTATTTTTTTATTTTTAATACTCTCTACATTTTAATCTAGAGATATTCAAAAAGAAAAAATTAAAATAAATTTTATGTTTATCAAATTGCGCTAATGGCAATCTCAGACACTCTAGTAAAATAAAGTGAATGGTAACAGCGAGAGGGAGAGACCAAAGTTCACCTACATCGTTGATACCATTGAAGTAAGGTGACGAGAAAATAATGAATATGACGTCAATATGACGAGAGATAATACAATAAAATAAATATAAATATACAGGTAAGAGTGAGTTGTTACTGAAGAAAGGGAGAATTCTGTTGAACTTCAAAGTGAAGGTCACGTAGCATGAGGTCCCACAGAGGGTAGGTTTCAAAGAGATTCATGACTTTGAGAGAAAGTAAAGAATTGATCCTTCAAAAGTGATCTACTCAGCTTATCGTATATTTTGACGTTAAATAAACTTAAATTCAAAAAAATTAAAAATATTATAGTAAAGTGAATTAAAATATTAATATTACTATTTAAAGACGTAAATCGTCTACATTATTAATATAATTGCTTCATATATTTTAAGATAATAGTAAATATACATATATATACTATATGAACATATATGAGCTTATACGTTTCTTTGTCACGCTAAGCCTAAGAGAGTACTTATTCATGTCAACGTAATAATGGCTGATAATCACTTTAGCGGCTCTTTTCCACACATTATCCTTTTTCTTTACACTGACGGCTTACCACTTAAGTATTAAGGTTTGTTTTATTGGAATGTAACGTAATATATAAACAGTAAACGTTGTTTACGTTTTTCTAATTATACAATATAAACTATAGAAAAATTAATTCAATTTGACACTGAAAAGGTCAGGACTAATGATTATATAATCTAAATGCAAATTTTATATTTTATATGTATTATTTACCCAAGGTTATAAATTTTATGACTTATTGATTTCGTGCTGTCATTTTATATTAGGTGTTGCTGTTTTCGAATCAAAGTAAATTATGTAACACACAGCACAATAAAACTATGCAAAGGCATACAATAAACTTGTTTTACATTTCACATTTCCATAATAATTATTGTATGCAATAAATAACGTTGGCAGAGCACAATATTATTCTCTACATTTACATATACAAGTACCTATTATGTATTTAAGTTAAATACTGAACGTGACTAAAGAATCATTGTGTCGAGAAAAAATAAAAAGATATCGTGTCATATTATTTTGCATTACATGTATAATTCAAGTTTTGCTCTACAGATGAAAATTACAATACTCGTATACTGAATAAAATAAAAAAAATATACATGTTGAAGTTGAGTTGAGTTCATTTTATGAAGTTGAGTACCAAAAGCTTCGCCGGTGTCGATAAAGTTAAAATGACGTTAGTTACAAAAATTTGATCATGAAGTGATCTTAACAATAAAGATATATTTATGATTAATTGTACTAATTACTTAAGAAAGAGTCGTTCATTATAAAGATAAGTCTTAAGACTAAAATAAGATTAAAGTTCAATAATAAATAATAATGTTCTGTATTGATTCCAAAGATAATCCAACCTACTATTCGATAGCCAAGCCTTTAATTACATGCCAAGTCAACTCAGAAATTGGCACCCATAAATATCTCTGATTCCTTCGTTGATTAAGTCGTCTTTATGCCCTCACAACTTATTTTAATATTGAACTTGGTACATATTTCACATTTATTATATTTGATTATGTTATATTGTAAAAATTGTAAAATAAATCCAAAACAATAATCATATTCCTAACTGTACACACAATATACTGAGCTCGATATAGTGTGCAACAGTTGCGTCCGGTACATGCAATCCTGCTGTGATTACATCTATAACCGCAAACTCAATGAGATAACGACATCAGCGACCAACTATAATTCTAGGCCATTCAAGGTATACTATAGACGAGGACTTGAAACTTCATGCAAAAGAAAAAGATAGAGAAGTAAAAAAGATATTTTAACTCTACCTTGGAAATTTAATATGCATTCTCTTTAGTGTAACGTTGTCTCTCTTTAACTCTACAATCTCTTCATACAACCGTGATATTAGTTCTCAACTGAACCTTCTGAATACCATAATGGAAGAACAGAACGGCAGGTCACTGTTAGGTTGATGACAGCGCCCGAGAGCGGTCAAGTTCCCGACCCACGTGCTCTTCGCGTAACAGCCCTTATATACATACAGTTTATTCATTTGTACGTCACAATTGTTACTTGAAAAGTTAATCGTTATTGGTATAAAAAATCTATTTTATTTCGTCTTAGGATATTTATAAAAAATATTAATATGAAATGGTAATAAGATGTTTTTCTCAATTCAAATTATTTTTTTAACATTGTAATTGTTTAAAGAAATTTTGTTGGTGCATTCATAAATTTTTTTTCATGCTTTTATTTTAATTTATATTCATTTCATTATAAACCTAAAATAAAAGTGAAATAAATCATTCAGACTTTGTATGCAAAATATACCGTGGTTTAAATGTGCCTGATATCAATGTTACCGATTCATAAGCAGTTCAGGTCGTCATCTGGCCCATTAAGAACGCGCATTCATCATGCTGAAGAAGTAGTCGTTCAAGGAAGGCTGTAAAGCAGTGGTTTCAGTGAATGGCACGGAGACTTGCGTCGTTTTCTACACGAGGGTTGCGTGCCGGCGTACGCATGCGGCTCGCCCCTTTTCGACCCCCGGTAAAATGGCGACGCCAACATGGCCGCCGGGCAGCCGCAGGATGCTCCGTGACGGCGTTTCTGTCCGAAACAACGCTGACACGTTTTCCCAGCGACCTATAGATTTCGACACGCACATCCGCGTCGGGGTCGGCGGTGTGATCGATTTATTACTCGTCCAGAGACCAAGCGGCTCAAACAATTCGCGCGTGCAACAAGTGACATCGCTCGAAAACTTGTGAAAATCGACACGCTGGTACTAATATCTAGCAGTGATGTGGTAGTGTGTAGCTTTTAAATATAGAATGTGCCCTTCTGGTGAGATGCGGCGCGGGTGAGCCGAGCAGCGTGACGTCGACCCCGCTATGTTCCCCGCGCCGCGCAAACGTCAACAGTGCCGCGTCACGCAGACCGCCGCCGCCGCCGCCGCCACCGCCGCCACCGCCTCGCATAAATAATATCAACATGCACGCTC
>JBAIZZ010000218.1:395680-459511 GCA_037355905.1 Heliconius aoede | reverse complement strand
ATATCAGTGTCATACTGTAATTCATTTCAATAAAATTACAATCCTTGGGTAACTGTATCACAAGGATATCAGAAACTTTACAGTTAGTTCACTCGTTAGTGAAAATTGGAGTTGTTAAATCTTTGTTTGTTGTTTCAGCTTCGATGTGGAGAATGGCGGGGGCGCCGGCGGCGGCGCGGGGGGCGCTCGTTCCCCGCTGGAGGGCGGATCGCCCTCCGCCGCACTGGTCCTCCAGTCCATGCCCCAGCGCCGCGAGTCTTTCCTCTACCGATCCGACTCCGACTTCGAAATGTCGCCAAAATCGATGTCAAGAAACAGCTCTATTGCAAGTGAAAGGTGAGTTATAGATTAGACAATAGAAATGTATGAATGGCATCACGGGGTATTAACTATACATTACTTCGTTACACATTTGTGCATACAGTTATTTAAAGTTATGTACAGATCTAAAAAAAATCGCATTTAGATCATTTCTACAATAATTTCATCGAAAGCGTTGCTATAAACCTAAAAGGGTACTTTTAAGTTAATAATACTACCCTAACTAACAAAAACAACATGATACTAATGTATGATCCAAATTAAGTAATATAGCGTTGAACTTATTTAGATGTTTTCTTGCAGCCGAACAAATAAACATTATTTCTCAATTAAAATTATAATTTATCACATATTTTTAAATTTAAAATCAAATGTTTAATATAGTTAAAACTATTTTAATGTGGCAACCCTAAACTTATTACATATAAACCCTTCAAGTCTAAACTAACGTAGGATATATTTAAAAGGGTGTTTACCCCAAAGTTAAAATTACTTGTGCGGACTTAGTATAAGCTGTCATATAATTTATTTATTGGAAACAAAAATTAACAAAACTATTCGACTTTAATATATTCTAAAATTACATATTACATTATGTCATATTAATTTTATATTATTTACTATTACTGGTAATATAAATATAAACATGTGAAATATTTATGGTACTATTGTATAAAGAAATGCATTCATCATAATAAATGATTATCGAAAGCTAAAAGCTCCTATGATTTAAAAAATTGTAAATATTTTCTATGTTGTCATATATTAAATGAACATGTTGAATGAATAAATGGAAAAATGTTTATTATAAATGCTTAAAAGAGCTATATGAGAATTAATCATGAATATTGTATGACAGAAACTTACCGCTTGTCAGATTTACTCAATTGTGCTGTCAGATCTGCAAACGCAAATATATTTAATTTAAATATAAAACTATTTAGAAAGAAATAATAGTTCAAAGACAATATTTTTGTTGAAACTATAGTATGATACAGTCTAGACATTTTAATGAATAAGCCAATTTTTTTTGTAATATTTGCTTCCTACATCCTACGCGAACAGTAAAAATATAAGTTATACATACATGATTTAAAATATAATATTTTAAATTACAAAACACTTTTAGTAGGTAACGGTAAAAAAAAAGATCAGTAGGTACGTACGAGTACATGATCTTCGACTCGCTAAAATCCGGGATCTAGTTATATCAACATATTACCAAAGGACGTTTAAATGAAAAGTAAGCTTAAATAAGCTTAATTCACATTGAAATTTTGGATAAATGTTGTATATTACTAACAATTTAGTAGAGCTTACTCACAAACAGCATACAGACTGGTAATAGCATGTCGACGTACTGTGTACTGTGTATGTATGAATGGTCCCTGTGGCGTCTTGTGATATGAATGTTACCCGATAAATGTATTTTTATTTAGAGTATTAATTCGGTATTATATTATTATAGTTATATAATCATGCTATTGCCACCATCACGACAGAGCCTGCCACGACACAATCCCAGCACAGATTACTTGGTGTGAAGCTAACCCCGCATTCTAGGTTATGCGACCAGAAACGCTTAGGTGTCTGAAGTCTTCGTTCTATCTTTCTTTTCCATATTTTTTAATTGCTTACAGATTCAAGGAGGTTGAGGCGGCACAGCTGGACAGAGCGTATGTATTTTTATTTGGCCATTTTTACAGCATGTCTGCTTTGTTTAAATTATTAGTGTTTTGTATTTTGTTTTAAAGTGATTCTGGCTGTGTCGTAAGCATTAGTTTCTTGTCATATTGCATGGATTAAACTAAGACTTTTATATAGTATTTATCATATTAATATAATGTTAAAATATATTCCGGTAATACGAATATTATATAATACGTTACATATAATATAACATATTTGGTAGGTATATGTTAATCCTCGAAAGATTCGATCGTTCTTTGCTTTGAAATAAAATTAAAAAAGATAAATATTACTCCTATCTCTGAAATCTTATATAAATTACGAGGGTCTGGTTATTTATTTTATGAACAATAAGATATTTTGCAGGAAGTATAATTATTATTTTTTTATGTTTAATAACCAAAATAATGTGTAGTTAATGATATATCGAAACGGGCTACGCCCTCAATAATTAATCAGTGAAGCAGCAACATGCAACTAATATCTCAATCGTATTCGGAAGTGATAACACTGAATGCTCCTGCTGGCTGTTGATTTCCGTCGAACATCGATTACCGGCGCTCACCGCCGCCAGTACTATTAGCGCCAAATTTATCCTCGGACGAAGTCGCACGCCGTCGGCCGCGGCCGGGCGAGCGAGTGGGAGCCGCCGCCGCTGCGCCGAGCTCTCGGCCTCCATTGACAGTCCGCGAGGCGCGCCGGCACGTTGCTCCTACGTTACTGTCGCGCTGAGACCCCTCACGGACGTCAGCCCCGTTCGGGCAAACACTACTTACCTGTAATTCGATACCGAAATAATCCCTCATATTCGTTCAGTGATATCATGCAAATGTTCATCCAGTTTTTCAATACAATTAAGATAAAACGTGCTTATTGTTGAGCACTGGATGTGTGTACTCGCGGTCGGACAGCTCCGAGGTCATTCACTGGTTCGACAAGTCCCAGTTTACTATTTTATTATATTTGATCATCTTATATTGAACTAGATGATATTGAGAGATGGTGATGAGGGTTTAGTCTCATCCAAGTGGACCTTGACAGCATTCAGCAGCACATTGTTGTATTGATTAAGTTGTTGTGATGTTTGCCGAGGTTCGCGAGTTATAAAAAAACACTAGTTGCGTTGTTGTCGATAAGGACACACGGACGCGATAAAAATGAACACTTACATAAAACGTAACTCTGATACGCTTTGAAACATAAACAAACTGCAGTGCATTTGAAATTTAAATTATTAATCTATCTTACTAGTCAAGAAAGCCTAAGCGGTTAAAGTTAGTGAATGCTGTAAAAAGTGTGCTGGCGGATGTCACAAATGATATCACTAAAATTATAAAATATTGTGTCATGTAGTGAAAAATATTGACGAGCGATCAAAATGCATCGTTCGGGGTCCCAATCTGAGGGGCTGGGCGGCGTCGGACCGACGTTTATTGCAAAAAGTTCTGCGTCAGAACACAGCATGGCGACCGGCGTGTCCACGGCAAACACTGGCACCCTGCCCCGCACGCTCAGCACCAGTGTGCTTCGTATAAAAAACAGATCCACCTTTTGGGATAAATTTTGGGACGAGCGCTCCAGGAGGGACGCGTGAGTAATTTATCACTTAATTAAACATTCCCCGGCAACTGTCCTACTTGTTATAACAATCTAAATGTCTCGTTCTAACAGGACTCCACTAGTAAATTAATTTAAGTGTAAGTCAAAAGTCGCTTCCCCTGGGCTAGGATTGTTTTCAGCCAGATTCAATTATTCGTTTAAAGTAAAGCGAGAGGCAAATTAACTGTTTGCATGATGGGTTCATTCGAGTGGTGGCGTTTCCATTTAGCTTCCCCTATATACTCGGATACATGCTGCATTGTTTGCTTCGTGTGTTTTATGTAGATTAAAATGCTGCTGTGTGTGTCACTGTGTTTTACGTCTTTGTTAAACGTTTATAAAAACAAGTTTGTTTTGTAGCGTGGTGGGTACGAAACCATTTTGTAATTGTATAACTTGTACGAGCCTTTTTCATGTAACGTTATTGTTTAATGCTATAATATTGAATTAAAACAGCTACAATATCTAGAAACTAGCTGACGATAAAAATGATTGTAATGTTAATACTATAAGTAAATCATAATACGCATACATTGATAATACATAAATTCTTTTTAAATCCATTAAATCGGACTAAATCGTACTTATTATTTTAAGTGACGCAATCTAGCAGTATTATTTTATGTAGGCTGTAAGTCTGGACTATCGCTTGAGTTGTTTACGCAATTGATTATGTTATTTACAATAGAAAAAGGATTATTTTAATATAAGACGTTTATCAAATTATAGAGTGATTTATTTCACATATCATTGTCAGAGGCATTATGCTGTTATAATAATTTGGAAGCATTCGTTAAAATAATGTATGGTGCTATACAGCGTTAGACAAAACCTCTTAATTGAATAAAAAAACTAAGCAAAAGCCATATTACACATATAGGTAAAACTCATGATATCCTAATTCTATAAAAACATATTTCCAGTCACATCATGTAAATATAATGAGTAATATATTTGACGATTCATTTCATTTAGAAATATAAAATAACTTCTGTAAAGGTACGTGTACACGAGAAGCGCGGAAATTCAAAGGTCAGACGGCATTTGACAGAAAATAACTCAATATTGACTGATAAAATACTCAAAAGAAATTCTCTTGTAAAAATATAAAAGCCGCTGTAAAAGTGTCTTTCAACGTCAAGTTTGGTCTTGATTAACGTATTGCCGATTCAGGATTTTTTTTATATTCATCTAAATGCTTCTAATAACTTTCAGTGAGCTTTTAAAAGTAATTATCGTAAACTTGAAAGTGAGCATTCAGATAAACATCTAATGTCGATGTGTAAGGTGCCTCGAAATAACCGCTGCGTTATTTACAAAAAATCTAAGTATAATATGTGAAACTATATATCTACTCGTAAGTGGCTAATTTGGAATATATTGTAAGAAAATTACGAAAAGTTAAGTTGTGCATTTCAACTTAAAATAAAGCTAAGCTAAGCTAAGAAATGGACGGGTGACATTAACAAGCATGCAGAGTGATTGTTGACCAAAATAGAACGCGACTGACACAAATGAATTTTCAACAGAAGTTGGAGTACTGCAACGATGAAATAAATCGAATTTCCCCGTTGTCCAACAAATATTAAACTTTCATCTTAACCTAAATTTAGCTTTATAGACTTTTATTACATCAACTGAATATGGCAAGTTATGATAACAAAATCTTATTTAGCCTTTCTGTTGTTTACGAGATCTTATATAAATAATAAATTGAACTTAAAAGCCTCCATTACCATAAGGTACAAAGTAAAGATAAAAAAATACAAAAGATATTTAATTATTTCTAATTTATTATTACTGCGTATGTTGTTAGCGGCAGGATTCCTAGAAGAAACCAGTAATTTAATTCGGGTAATCTTCTCGTGCCGTAGAATTTTCTAACAGCCCATAAATTTGTCTTCTGTAAAATATTCTTTTATACTCACAACATTATGTACAGATTACTCTGGGGCCTAGATTTTGCGTGGGTTTTAAATGAAAACACGTGCCGGTGCAAGCAGGGCCTCCCTTTCTAAAAATAAACATTTTGAATGAGAAAGAGCAGATATACTGATAACGTTTATTTGCTTACATAACAATAATATTATATTATTACTGATGTAAGTTACAAATAACATTGTCGAAAAAACCGTATTCATTTTATTTAATTAGCCGCCGTTTCTGACATAAAATTAGTTATCTATTTTTGTATTATTTAGTATTTTTATTTTAAATTATTACAAAATTGAATTAATTATTTTAATAATATATACTATAATAATAATAACTTAAATTAAAATTAAAATAAAATAATAATGTATATTAAATATTATAATAATAATAATAACTTAAATTTATATGTAAAATAAATTTATTTTACATATCAATCATTGAAAATTATTTATCTGTGGTTAATTCGGTTTAACTTTCACCTCTCATGGTTCCCAAGATTAGTATTTTTATACTAATTTAGTAAAAAATTAACGTAACAAGTTTCTGTTCAATAATTTTTATTGAACACAAACTTATTAAGTTTTTACATACACTCGTGACTTGACTTACTATGACTGAAATGATATCAAAAATGGTGATTATTATTAAAGCTATAAATTTTTACCTATATGCAAAGTGTCTATTCATTACTATCATTATTTACCCTATATATAGTAACGATAACAATATTCTGTAAGATTGACGTCACTTACCGAGGATATCTAACTGCAGCACACCGGCAGCGCTTCCATGCCTAGGGAAATGAAGGAGACCTTCAAACTTTCATCTATATTTATATTACTGATGAATTGCAAGCGACTCGTAGATAGGAATTTCCCTCGAGTTCAGTAAATATATCGTGGTAAAATCCATCTATTGTTTGTAACATCGTTATTTATCGTCAAGAATTAAGTATCAGGAAATTTGAACAAAAAGATTTTATTATGAATAAGGGTATACAATCTAAAGTGTTCATATTGTACATGATTTTGGGACATTTTTCTTCATTTAATTATAATTTATCAATATGAATATACTTTCTAGGGTAAAATTTTAGTGTATTTCAGATAAGAATGTATGACGTATACTATATGACATATATTCTAATCTAACCTATGATGTAAACTTGTCTTTTACATCCTCAAAATAGTAATATTTAACTGTAATTTACATTCCTAATATCGTAATATTTAATTTATATTCAAGATATTTTAATTATATTTCCAAAGACGTAGAATAATTAAATTGAGGCAAGCTATTTTAGTACACAAATACACATCCATTCGGTTCTCATATAAACCGCAATGAACGCCTACATCTCACATACCTAAGCCGCTCAGCTCTATAATAATTAACTTCTTTATAGAGCGCCTAGAACGACATTATCGTAATGGCCGCATAAGCTATACTTCGTTGTAGTAAACGCCTGCAATATTGATCGTTAAAATGTAACAGAAGCTGCAATATGCATAGGCTACGTTGTTTTTTTTTTGTTTGCATTTATTTTTTACTATACTAGGCTGCAGGCCAGTCGTGGCGCAGGGGTACGAAGTGTGTCACTGTAAGTGCGACAGATTGGGGGTTCGATCCACTACAAAAAAATCTTATAGTACCATTTTATTGTCCGTACCTTTTGTTATCATATACATTACTTTTCATTATTTATGTCTCTATAGTATTAATTGTACCTAAGTTATACATTTTCTGTATATATATTTTTTCTATAATATCCTCAAGAGAGTTCAATCATTCTTTTAATTTGCCACCTTGACATTAATTACGTTGTTTTATTATATGTAGTTGCTATATTACGTTGTTTATATATGTTTATTTATTTTAACGGAATTTGGTTTTCAATCAAACTGCATTTCTGTTTTTCATAATCTGACATTGTATGCCTTTTTACTAATTTAAATTTACAATATCTTACTCGTGATTGAGATTGTTGAAGCAAAAAACACTCTTATGCCTCCAATAAGGTGCCATTTTGCAAAATACATAATCATTGAATACATTAAATAAATTGTTATACGTCTTAAAAAAACATATTAATTTAGACCAGTAGCTCTCCTCTCTTTGTTTTTGTAAGTTCGACTAAGAGCAATCTTCGATCAGCAGGGGACAAAACACAATAGAATCGTAACAACGGTAAATAACAACTGTATCGATGTAAATATATAGAGTTCAGTCCCTGCTGTGCAATACGTGGGTATAACTAAAAGCACTTGTATTTGGTCTAATGCTATTTTGTAATAAAAAGTAAAATATATAATAATTCTTCGTGCATTTTTATTTTCCATATAAACTTCATTCATAAAACATCTATGTATGTGTACTTGTATACGCTTGTACTTTACATTAAGGCTACTTAAATACAGTATTAAAAGCCTTTCCAAAATGACCTTACTCTACGGTTTACGTTTATTACATCAAAAATTCATCAAATTAAATTAGCTTCACACTGTATCCCGCACACAACAGAACAGGCAGAGGGGGCCTAGTATTTAGACACTTCGTTCCCCATTTACCTCCGAATTTTGGAGGCGTTGCGTGTTGAGTGGAGTGAATAAATATTTCCTCGAGTAGAAATCGAACTCACAACCAGTCGTCACGACTTACTAGCCTTATCTTATTAGACGAATAAAATAAATAAGAGTTTCAATAAATATTGTATCGTAATCAATCTTCGCTTTCATACATACGACTAAATAACTACAATTGCAAATTGGCGACGATTACAAAAGAAAAAATTGCTTAACAAAATTGCAGTTAATTTGTTGTAACAGCACTATCACAATTTCAGTATATATATTTCTATTTTAAAACTATGTATTATAAGAGGTATTAAAGATAAAAGTAAATATCTTTTACATATTATATAAAGATTATTATTATTATTTTAATAAAAGAATTGAACTGACAGAAACAGTAAAAACAAAAAATAATTACCCTTTTAAATAATAAGTTTGAATACCATACCATACAATGTTAGTGTTAATTCTATTTACAAAAAAGTAGGTAAATAGAATTATAAAAGTAGTAGTCAATCGTTACAAAACTACTAAACTTGTTTAAACTTTTGTAGCTCTCTCTTTGAAAGATTCTCTATTTGAATAAAATTTGTAATAAATATCTACTTAGGCAAGATCTATATAATTTTAAATTACGATACATTTCAGTCAGTGCTACAGTTTGCTATAGCAAAATAAATCACTATAGATGTACTTATTATAATTGACTCTCATACTCGAGTTCCAATAGCATCTATATGATTGATACTGAACGTGGTTTGTGCACTCTATACATTAGTGAAAGGTGAAAGAGTTTCTAGAAGATACTTACTTATAATGTAAATACTATTTTTAGGTATAAAAATAAAGATTGATGTGAACCTGACAATTGAGCTGAAAAATACGAAATAATTTGTAACAAATCATGATAAATTGAAGGGAATGTGACTCATATTGAAAAAGATCACCTTTCCAAGTTTCGTATTCTTGATAAATCATAGAATCCAAGTATGTTAAAGTAATAGTTATACACACATGAGTTTTATGTTACTTATATTTAAATATTCTATTTAGATTACAGTTGTTATTTAATTGAATTATTTATTCCTGTAATCTTTAAGTTAACAACAATAATAATTTTATCAGGTGATTGGAGACAGAATTTTACTATTAAGAATAGCCTAACAGAAAACGAGTTGAGATGGTAGCTTTTAACAATTGCTGATATTTCTTTTCTTTTATTCATATATCGGTTGTTTAGAACTCAAGAACCAATATTTATTATACAACAAAAGGATCATTTTTATAAATTTAGCCGAATAATAAGAATCCATACAGTACGGTACTATATCAATTCATTGGCATGTTATATATAGTTTATTTTTTCTTAAATATAATTTATCTTAACTCATTGTTAGAATTCGAATGTCACTAATGACAGTTATAGCCGACATTATTGGCAATTAAAAATGAACACACAATTTTTAGAAAAAGAGGATATTTACGAAAACGAAATAGAGTTAAGGTAAAATAATAATTTTCTCAAGTACTTTTGCCTCTTTTTACATATCTTTGTTTGTGTAATAGTTTAGATACTCTCAAGTGATGTCAACAAGCAATATAAATAATACACTCTTGTATTGTTTTATCTTACAACAGGTCTCTTGTACAGCTTACAGAATGGAGACTGACCAAGGTTATGTGCAGTCATTATTTAAAAATAGAAAAACAATTATATAGGCTGTTTATATACATAATTATATATCTATATACGAACCAATGAAGTAACTTTAAATAATTAATATAATCAGTAATTGAATTTTTGACAAGCATTCTTATAAATTGAATAGATTATAAAACCAGTGTAAGATAAATTAATTTGTGTATTTTAGCGTTTTTATATAGATAGATATAATTTTCCGTAAAAAAGATGAAAGAAGATATACTTCACAAGATGTTTTACAGATTCTATATGTTAGTAATATATAGTTTAATAGAAATAATAGAAGCTGTCAGCCTTCACAGTTCGAATCGGTGTATCAATAAAATTGTTTATTAGACGAATGGTTCGGGTACGACGAATAAACGGCGTCGTTACTTCAAAATTCCGCTTAATTCAATTTAACGCTCATTCGCAATTTGGCACATTTGGTTTATATCAAACAATGTATATATGTATACCCGTACCTCATAATCAGTATTTATTATACAGCCTCTTGACTGGGCTTGGCATTTATAATTATAATTACATGTTATATATCTAAAGTATACTTTGAATGATTCGTGCTGGCCCAGCCATAAATCAGACAAGTTATAGAAATGTGAATGATAAATACGTTGATAGGAAATAAAGAAACAACTTCTTGCCAAGTGGAAACTCAGAAATATAGGTCGATGATGCTCAATTTCATGAATATCGTACATTCTCTTTATGTTTGCTTGAATGTGGAAAGAATGGCAAGTAGGTAATAATATATTATAATATCCACTCACTTGAAATAACAAAGTGAAATAGTATTTTCGGAAACATCCATTGGGGCGGACTGGTTCATAAATACCAAGTTGTGTTTAAGTAATTATCTCTATAACTGTTTAACTTTGTATAACTTAGTTTACAACTAGAAAATATTTAACAACAAGATTTTTCTACTATTGACGAGTATTATTACACTAATGACATAAAAAAATATATAAAAAAATTAAGGTCATCGTATAGTTTTTTGTAGATATCTAAAACAGTAAGAATTTATTTTTATATATTATGCAGTCAATGTTTCATCGCCGTTAACGGTTCCTCAGCCCTGAACGCTGGGCATGTCTCCAGACTCGCGCGCCAAGTCATCACACATATCCACATGATTTCTATCATGTGATATTCTCACTCATAACATTAATATTTAGAGTTTTGTCATAAATCCACGTCTTGTATACAATATTTTTTAAGTCTGTCAAAGTGTTTCTGAGTCTGTGATTCACGCTAAGAACTTTCTAGTGGTATTTTCAATTGAAAAAATATTGAAATAGGTTTAAATCAGATATCCCAATGAGGATATAAAGAATTTGATTTTTCTGAGGCAATCGTGTGCCTGTAACATGACGTTCGACCCCACTCGGGGAAATGAAATATTTAATTTCTTCGCTCTGGTGCCGAGGCAAAGAGCGGCGCTGAGTTCCGCCACTCAAGACACAATGTCTTCTAACTTCGGCGGAAAGTGGGGAACGGAGTGTCTTTACTCTAGGTTCCCTCTGCCTACGTTATATAGTTTTGATTTAATTTCTTATTATTAATTAAAATTATTGAATATTACTTATATTTTTTAGCTATTTACAATTCATATCTACATAAAAATTATAAGACAACCTTTAGTAGGTATATTGAACAATTAAACTATAGTTAAATGACAGTTCTTTGAAAACTGACTATACTCCACTGAAATTCATAATTAAAAGTATTCTACCGGAACCGCTTTAGTGTGCTTTTTATTTGAAAGGTAATGTTGTCGATGAAATAACCAGATATATACGGTACAAGCTTCTTATCCAGCTTATAGTTAAGTTTTTCAATATAAGACAATTACAGACAAGTATGTATGAAAATTTAAAACTAAACGTTGCTGTCTTTGTCATCTGTCAACGATAAAAAATCGTATCTTCTTAAATTTATAAATCCCTCTCCCTTAATTTAGTTTAGAAATTAACCCCACATATCTTGGAACATGATTACTTCCTGAATATAGTTTTAGAGTCTAACACTCTGCCTAGAATTGTAAAGAAATGCTTATATAGCCCATACTGGTATCCTTTATATTCTTGAGCATATATTTGCTACATTTTCATGGACTATTCTTTATCATCGCAGCCATACATCTCCACGGTTTTCTATTGCGATACGTAATCTACATAATGTACTTACAGCTACTGCTGTCACCATATTTTACTGTATCTGAATATATTTCGTATATCTCACGCATGATACGGGTTTTGTGTTCAATTTATTTTCATTACTTTACGTTTGTGTTGTAACACGGCACTGTCAGTTACATATATTAAAATTTATTATATATGAGTGGGGAACGGAATGTCTTAACACGAGGTTCCCCCTATTGCAAGCAAACAAAAAAAATTAAATATTAAAAAAAAATGAAATATTAAGGTAGGCACCCTGCTGTGTGCGGGATACAGCGTGAAGCTGTTGATTATTATTTTTTTAATAGTGATGTCATTTTTGGTAAAATCTGTTAAATATAATGCATATTGCATGAATTGATCATACAGAGGTACTTATGCTAATGATATATTAATTTAGGATTAATAGAAATTAAGCATGTGTTTTTTGCCCAAAATTTCATTACAATTTCTAGGGAAATTATAACTAGGGTTTGCATGTTATTTTTCAACAAACACCTCTTGCAACAATATTGCATATTACGTTAACATATTCTCTACTGCTAAAGAAATGAAATAACATTGTCAAAATTAATTGAAATGCGGTATTTCAGTTTAAAATGCGAAGAAAATAACCGGACAAGTGAGGGTTCCGTACGAAAATTGGAGGTCTCGAGCTTTTTCTGAAATTCAGGCGTAGCTCAGCCAGAGCCCTTTGATCTGATACCTCACTTGAACTAGTGACTTTAATACCAAATTTTGCTCCCCTTTAAGGCTGTTATTTTTTAGGATTTAACCACATGTGTATAGTTTTCATAAATTTTTCGTAAGCTAGCACTATTTGTAGATGCTAATTGTCAATTATTTTTTTGCTATTTAATACTATTATCTTTTAGGATTTCTCCACAAATATATAGTTTTAAGATTTTTGTATGAACTAGTACTAGATATATAGATAACTAGTAGATGCTAGTTGCCAAATTTTATAATTCTATGTCAAACGGAAATACCCTATGAATTTTGATTCCCTTCACGTCAAAAAATGCATACTTTTGCAATACACATCTTTTTTATAAGTAAATATAAAAATATGTTATTACCAAGAAATTATAGGGCCTCAAGAAAGTATAGATCTGAGTATATGTTGATAAATAAAAAATGTATATAAAAATGGATATTTTGTATATAATACTTATCGAAGTCCAAATATAATAATTATATTGTTATAAATTTTAATAAATAATCCGACCACAACACTTCGGTAGGTTATATAAAAATACTCTTTATTGCACAATAGAAAAACGAGACACATATTTAGAACAGTACAATAGGCGGCCTTATCACTAAGAGAGCGATCTCTTCCAGGCAACCTTTGGTTAGAGGAGAGAATACATTATCTGAAAATGGAAGGGGTGGAAAGAGTTGTTATCTAGTTTTTTATATTATTTTTATATTATATACTACTTTCCTTTAGATTCATCAAATAAACTTTTTTTATCAGAAGACAGAAATAAGAACAAGAAATGAATACAGAAAAAGTTACTAAGCGAGTGTTATAAAAAAATAGAACTTTATTAAAAACTAGTCCAGTTTTATTCCTATTTTACTTTATTTTGTTTCAAACATTCCACTTAGTTTGCTTGCAATTTTAAATTAGTTTCACATACTCTCTATAATTAATTCATATTTGCAAAACGAGAGCCGCGAAAAGCAAAATTATATAAATAACAACAATGCTTTTGAGATGTAGACATTCATTGTTATTTTAGTTTATATTTTCTAAATATTGAGAATTATGAGATTTATACTTAATTTGAATAACTACTAGCCTCTTTCTAAATAGCCTTATTCTGTACAGAAGGCTTAAACGAAAATTGTTAATACAAATAACCTACCAATACCAAAGAGCTACCAAAGAATTTAGTTATATTTTTTTTATAATAAACTTTAAAAAATTCGATATTCCGCTTTTGTTTGTTATTTATTTTTCAATTACTTGTTCACAGTCATGGAGAAGACTTGATCGTGACACCATTCGCGCAGGTCCTGGCGAGCCTGCGCAGCGTCCGAAACAACTTCCTATGCCTCACCAATGTACCGGTTGCCAAGTAAGTACTTAAATATAAAAATAAGATGATAACGTTAGCATTTGATTTAAATTAGTTTTGTATAAGAGACCAGAGAAATATATGTACGTACAATCGTATTTAATATAAAATATAAAATGTTTTCATGAATGTACCGGTTGTTTAAAAATCAATAACGCATACGCCCACGCAGCGTTATGTTCAGCGTTGAAAATGGTAAAAGCTTCTGATACTAATGTAATTTCACAACTATTTTTGTTTTTTATTTAACTCTTATATATATTATTTATTTATATTTTTGCTGCATAACACATAATCAGTTCATTAAAAATTAAATATTAGATTAATAAGTTATAATGTTCCTTTTTTTTCTCAATAATGGGAAGTAAAATTACATAAAACGTAATAAATTAATTATGTTATTATGTATTTGTTTAAAAATTATAATTATTTTATATCATATTGATTAATAACAAGATATTTGGTGTTCTAATTTAAAAAGGAATGATGTGATTTGTATTAATAAAAAACGAATTGGGTCAACCTTACAAGATTTTCTGGAATTGGCAAAGATTTACGCAGCTACAACGTTACTAAGATAAATATAATATGTTCTTTCGAAATATTTCTCTTTTCAAAAAGTACTTTAATAACCGTCACAAATAATTTTGCGAAGAATATTCTTTACTTTTACTTTGTCGAGTAAGTCGTATAACAACAATACTATCTTACACACAAAGTAGGCCTACAGATACCTTATTGAGTGTCAATCAAATTAAATTAATTTACTTTGACTATGATTCATAGATATATTTTAAGTTCACGGTGTATCAAACACATAGCAGTAGCAGGAGGGAACCAAGTGTTGTCACACTCCGTTTCCAGTAAGAGACGTTCCCCACTCTCCACCAAATTCTCAAGGCATTGCTTTTTGAATTTCGTGAATCAACGTCGCTCTTTGACCCTTTATATTAAATAATTCATATAGAGATATAGAGATTGTATACTTATATATTTGTCGGTACAAATAAAAATATAGAAATAAGCTTCTATTTCTATAAAGAACCAAAGTATATAAATGTAAAGTAATAGTGTTCAAAGAGCTTTCGGATCTTTTGTCAAAATATTTAGATGTTGGTAAATAGTTTTTTATAAGCAACCTCTTTAGAATAAACATCCAAGGATGTTTACTTTTAATCTTTAAAACTGATCTAGATAAAAAATATATATATATTATACGAATATTTAGAAAATGAAAGTCTAAATCATATTATAATTAGATTACCTATAGTAAAAATGTATTATCCATATAATACACGTTCGATGGTTTTACAGAAGTAAAGTTGAAAGTATAAAATTTATTTGCGTGTCATTATTTATTTGAATTATAATTTATGTCATAAATTAAATAAATATGTTCAAAATTATATATTTTTGTTTTACTTACATTATATATTAATATTGTACATTCACTCTTTTGTACTCTCATTACAGGTCACGAAGGTCGTCAGGTGTGGCAACTGCTGTTACTCCACAGCCAAAGAACTTGAATCCAGGTGGTGAGTGCCTATTACTATAGATTTTAAGATTACTATTAAATACTAAATTAAAATAATACTAAATTATTTTGGCATAGCTTAGGATATCGTTCACCACATAATAATAACTAACTAGTACACATCGGAACCGATTTATATTTGTATATTTATAGAACATGAACATCAATAGCACATTTGACCGCGAATCTTAGATATGCAAGATCGTATACATATAGAAGAGATTTATAGAATATGAGAGTACATATATATGAGTAAATCAAGTATGTATAAATACTAAGTTAGTTTAATAATAAGTTAAAAATGCCACTTTAAGTTTATGTTTGTGACATTTAAAAATTAACTAAAATTAACTTTGTTTTTATTATTATTCTATGTGTAAGATTAACTTCGTGTGACAGTGTCTGAAAGTTAAACTGTTAGTTGAAAATATTGCACCCACAGCAATCGTCTTAACAGTTATGTGTTTAATGAATAAGAAATATTGCCTTTAAATATATGTATTTAATGATTTTTATAATATTAAATAAACAAAAAAATTTCCTAGGTTTGCCTATCTAAATGGACTGTATGTGGTAGACACGTGAAGTTGCAACAAAATATTATTTTTAACATTTTCATTGATGTACACTAGAAGAAAGTAGCAAATGATAGTAAATTTAGTATTAAATTAGTAAATTTATTATATAATTCGATTAGATTAAATACGCTGACACCCATATATTATGGCCGGTGGACAGCTAGATATTTTCAACTGAATGTAGATCTACGGAAGGAAAACTTTGAGGACATGATATTATATATATATATATATACTATGTAATATTTACAAGCGCAACAAGAAAATAAAATAAATTAATTATAAAGAAATAAGCTAAAAATACAATGGCAGACGATAGCTATACGTGTTACTCGAGATTACTTACTCGTGTTACTCAATTTTTATTCCAAGATCAATAGCGGTTATATAAATAGCAAAGTTAACTTAAGCCGCTTACAGCGCTTAAGTAATCCTATTTATTCTAATTGTACCTTTAGTTTCACCAAATTCCCCGAAGGCTCACCTAGATAATGAACAAATTTGATTTCTTTACCCGAGTAAAGAATTGATGAAGCCTTGTGGAATCTGCCATGCAGTTCTTTCTGTATCACTATAACTACTGTATCACTATTATACACGAATATGTGTGGAAAATGTCCGCTATGTTTTTAACCTGAAAACTATAAAAACAGATTACTTATCTTCTCTGTTTGACTAAACACAGCAAAAATTTTTTCTTAATCTCTTTTGTGAATTATTTTGTTGTAAAGTACAGAAGAGAGATAAAGTAGAGAAAATCGATCGCGTTTCACTATTATGAGCAGCAACTAAATAAACTTTAGCGGCTTCAAAACCTTCGCATTAGGTTCATATTTGATATATATATGAATATTATTATATGTCTGAATTTTGTAGTAAGTTCCTTATTCCGTCTTTGCTGGATGGAATCGTCATATACTTCTTCTCAATTTACTCATTTTATTCCCTTCTACTTCCCCTTATCTCAAGAAACAATTCAAGTTTTTTCATGACGTCCACTCTCTTTTTCTGCACTCCCAGAAAAATGTATTACTTAAAATTTCTCTGCATTCTTTTTCTTTTTGTCTAATTCCTTTAGTTGCCCGACAATATGGAGGCACTGCGTGTTGAGTGGCGGAATTCAACACCACGCTTTGCCTCAATACCAGAGCGAAGAAAGGAATATAAATTTCAATAAAAAATATATTTCATTTCCTCAAATGGGGATCGAACCAACAACCAGTCTTTTTTACAGTCACACTTTGTGCTCCTGCGCCAAGACTAGCCTCTTAATTTTTTTTACTTTTAATTAGCACTTTTAAAAGTTTAAAATTTATTGTAATATAGTAACGTGAACTTAGTGAGTGATTTTCGATATTGTAAAAACCATCTAATAATATACGTATAACGTAAAACGTTTTTATGTATTTCTTTAGATTTTTGTCCCTTCTGAAAGTTTCCTTAATAGGCCGCTAGCAAGTTTACACCCTCAGCTTACGATATGTTATAATTCTTAAAAAGTCCTATAATTTAATGCACCTCGTACCTTTTTATCTCCAATGACCATAATGAGTCTTGTAAGAATCGCTTTAAACGATAAAGCCGCCATTTGTTTTATTTTGGTCCATATGAGTGTAATTTTTGTATGCAATAAATTATATTGTTTTTTATTATTTAACCGGCAAAAGCGAATATTGGATTTAATTATATGTAATTTTGCCTTGATTTATTTATAAATCAACCAAGCATCAAAATATTACGGAATGAATGCCATTGTCAAGAATCTTTTCCTCATATAAACTTATGTCTGTTGGTTTTTCCTCAACAGATAATTATTTTGATTGTTATAATAACCTTTTTATTATTATACTTATATTTGAATATTAAAATAGAAATTTTACTCTGCTGTAAAGAATACTTAAATAATTTACTCCAAGATATTATCGAAATAATTTATTTTTAATAATCCTCAAAAAGATGTCATTAGAGGCCATTGTGGTTACAGTCACAGGCTTGTGACTGTAAACGCGAGGGTTGTGGGTTCAATTCATACTCGGAATAATAAATTATTATTTAAAAAATCACTACTAAAAAAACATCGACTCCTACCACTTGCGACTATTACGAAAACTCCGAGATGTGAATAGAAGTCATCTATGTACATTTTTTAAATGCTTAGTATAGTTAGAAATTATGAAAGTTCAACGTTGTAAAAATGCTCTACTAGATGGCGGTAGAGGCCGCACTTTCAGTTATCATTTCCATGACCATATGCGCAGTTGACTTATGAGTTATAGGTCAAAAAAATCTTTTGCACCTAAGGTTTGTTGGTTCAGATCCTGAAATATTAAATCGATCGAATCGAAAAGTAAAAATATGGCATTTTTTATGTAATGTTTTTTCGTTAGCTTTATTATTGGTGTCTAATATTTGTTGTTTTTCCAAAATTATTAAAACATAAATGAAAAGTATATAAATCCACCGAATGCGAGCAAGTCTACACTACACGTCACTCTACCGCTACAATTCGCTCTCAGAGACAATATATAACACAGTGAATTGATTTTCAACTTCTTACTTTGACATGTAAAGTGCGGCATTGCATTGTGCGGCAGTAAAATTAAGTCTTTATCTTTTTGTAATATATAATTTCTATGATTCTTATTATGTTTATATTATGTTTAAATATGAAATAACCAAAATTTTGAATATATCGTTATGGGGGAGACGTCATACGATGTGGGAGTGTGATATACATAATAAATATAATGACAAAGATTAATTCTTTTATTTGAATAGACTACCTAACTATTTTCTCTTTTCTACGATGATTGCAACATGGAGAGTTTATAGTAACTCATGCAGCCATTTAAAAGATATAAAGAACAATTCAACAAAATAGTATTTTTTTTTTCTGTTTTAGTATTTTTACAATATATATTTTTCGTGACATATCCTGACGTAGCATTGCTTGCATTTTTCCCAAGACTTATAGGGCATGTCCTTACACAATGTAATGTCTTGTAATTGTGGCCTGTCGATTAAGATCTAAGAGGCTTAGAAGTACGGTCCCATTTTCTGAAAACTGTGTGTATGATTTAAATGATTGATTATTATTATTATTGTATGATAAGTGTAGTACTTACTGAGAATGCTTAATTCATAATATCATTTGTAATTGCTACGTCCAACAAATTTTTGAAGAGCTTTATCCGACGTATATCAAAAATTTAAATAAAACCTGTCAAAGTATTTTTTCTATCCGCTGCCCCTTGACAAAGTATTTAAAACAATACATATCTCACCTTCCCAAGAATCTCTCTTCAGCAATACAGCAGCAGGATAATATACAATAAAAATTAATAAACATAACATAGAGATGGAATGTTTAAATAAGATGATAACAAATTGAGTAATATATATATATATATAATTAAAATATTTTTAACATTACTGCGTCTTGATACTATTAGTTACTTTCTCCGAAACCACACCGACCGGACATTACGAATAAATAAAGCGTTCGGGCACACCGACAGTTCCTATGTATGATGTCATCTGTTACTTGTAAATACAATCATATTTATGTAATACAGTTTATAGTTTTATCTAGTTCCTCCAAATTGAAAGAGCGATACTGTCACGCATCTCCTCATATTATGGCGTCTCTTCACCATCGTTCTCGCCACTTCCATCCTATATTAAACCTTTATACACATAATAAGCTCTATACATCCTGTAAATACTAGTAAACTAACATATTACATTATATTATATACATGAAAGTTTGTAAAGATGAATGATTGGTCCACTTTCACGCTAAAAACTACTGAACGGATTTAGGTTAAACTTTACAGTAATATATATTATACATTTTTTTTTTCAACAGATTCGCTATAATTTAAGTAAATATTTTGTATAATTTGGTTAAAATATAACAATAAGCTTGAGCGGGCGGTGCCGGGCTCCCGTAAGTACTACTATACGGGAAGGCTTAATTTCAACAAAGCCCTTGTTATAATAGTTCTACTGGAAATATTACAGCAAAATCGTGACGATACAATTGTCGCCTTTATTGAAAAGATTTTGTTTTCAACTGTGCATTGCGAAGCCCAGTTGTGTTTTTAACTCTGAGTAGTAAGTACTAAATAACGTTATAAATAGTTATGTTTGCCTAGTCCATTATATTATTATCACGTGTTTAAACATAGTATTGAGAGGCAGCTTGGGCTATTTTTTGTCTGAATGATTATTTGACTGTGTTGTTATCAATATTCATTGCTGTTATGCTTATTTATAGCTAAAATTTTTAATGTTTTTACTTTGTATTTTATATAAATAAAAAATAAATAAATCAGCTACACACTGTATCCCGCACACAGTAGGGGAGGCAGAGGAAGCCTAGTGTTAAGACACTCCGTTCCGCACTATCTGCTGAATTCTGGAGGGATTGCGTGTTGAGTGGCAGAACTTAACGCCGTGCTTTGTCTCGACACTGGAGCGAAGAAATGGAAGTATAAACGTAAATAAATATTTCACTTCCTCGAGTGCGGATCGAACCCACAACCGTCATGTTACAGTCACACCCTTGTGCCGCTGCGCCATAACGGCCTACTATATTTTATATGTATATATTTTATATAATATGCTTTTCACACAAAATTTTTTGTACAAAATATATTCATGTAATTATAAGAGAATGATTTATGACATGACAGACAAAAAATGTTTTAGATCCCATTGATCAACATTCTTATCAATGTCATGATTACGAATAAACTGGGTTAAGTTTAATTATTTGAGAGTCAAGTCAAGTAAATATTTTTTAGAAAACAGTGAAAGTGCGGAAAATAAATACAACTATATAACTTTATGCAAATTGAACTTTGGTGAAACGTAACGTAATCCACTGAAAAAGTGAATTATTGGGGACAAGGTCGGACTGGACAAAAAATAATGGAATTTTTACACGTAATATAAATAAATACACACATGTGAAAATGAAGTACACTCAAATGAAAAATGTGTTAATCTAGAGCACGACTGGTACTAATGAGCCGACTCTCCGTCTTGAACTCGATTTAGGACACTCATTGTCACTCTGTGTCTTTGTTTCCAGGAATATTGTATAGAATGTAGGCCGTTGGAAGTCGTGTGAGCACACAGTTAGTCAACATTTGATTCAATATGATTGTGGCAAGAAAACAGTGATAATATATAATATGCATATTTTTAAATAAATATAAATAACGTGTCACTGTAAATAGGAAAAATATTTCATGACTGACGTAATAAACAATAAAACAGCTTCACACTATTATCCCACACACAGTAGGAATGGCAGAGAAAACCTAGTGTTTAAGTACTTTGTTCGCCGCTTTCCCGTTAAATTCGCGAGGCAATACGTATCGAAATATGTATATTTATTAATTGGTGTACAATAAAGAGTATTTTACTTTTACTTTACTTTATTTAGTGGCGGAACTCAATGCCGCGCTTTGCGTTTTTATAAGCGCAACCAAATGAAAATATAAAATATTTCATTCCCTCGAGTGGGAATTGAATCCACAGCTGTCGCGTTACAGTCACACCTCTGTGTCACTGCGCCACCGGTGGCCTCGACCGAGTGACGTAACTTTGAAATAGCCACAATTCTTTAATTGTTTGTACGTTTCTCTGTCGATGTTAGTTTTATTATCGATATAAAATATCAAGATTATGTTATGCAGAGATAGAGATGTAATGCCAACGACTTATTAATGCCTTTATTCTTTACGATACATCATTATCTCTAGATTAGCTATTTAAAGATCTTAATGATAATTATGTTGTAAATTGTGTCTCCTTTATCGACGGTGCTAATTTTATTTTTAGTTTTACTAGCGATGTATCTTATGACTTTTCATACTGTGCGTGTCGTAATATTATTTGTTTGTAGCTCGCAGTTTCACATTTTAAGATTTTCATATCAGTATATATGAAGTTTTACGTGTTAGTAGGTCATTTTACAAAACATCGAAAGGAATCGGAATAAGCAGAAATTATGTTGGGCTTTTGTTTATTTTTAAAATATCTTTCAACGTAATGTTATTTTGTTTTATATGATAAATGTTCTTGTTCTTTTTTTTTGGTCACTTCTTAAATATTAGAACAAAAAAAATCTATCTAATATATCATCAAAAGTCGTGTATATTTTTAGTTTCCTTGTTTTTACCTATAATTATTTTTAAGCGAATTTAAACGAAGAAATAAATATCTTTTAAAATATGTAACTTCTTCGTTTCTTCTATCTTTTCTAATAGTTTATGCTGTTGCTTTCATTAATATATAATATATCATATGTTCTATGTACATATATAATATTTACACTGAATTTAGTTGATATATTGTAATTGCCTTCAGTAGATTGTTTTCCCAATTTATTTACGTAACTTATATCTGATTGCCGCGTCTCAACCTACAAGCCGTATCGTATAACAAACCACGTAAGCCAATTAAATTGATATGACACGTATAGAATATGAGTGATTTGAATTGCTCATTAAAACTAGATAAATCTTGTTTGAGGAAACGAAAATCATAATAAACCACTAACGTAGGCTAACTTGTTTTCATTATTTACCTGTATATGCTGTTACATGGATTCTTATAGGTTTCGCCACTCAGCACACAATATCTCCAGAATGGCGGTAATTTGGAAATGGACACTCCTCTCAGTGGGAACGGAGTCTACTTATCCTGCTATGTGCAGGATGTAGCGTAAAGCTAAAAAATATATTGAGCTTATAATTATTGGAGTCTTAATCACTATATATATTTGATATATAGCCTATTGAAAATCGTAACAACTTACATCTTTTTCGGCCTTGTGTACATTAACTAATAGGATTTTTGCAAATATTTTTTGAAAATTTTCTGAAAATATGAACAATCTTACGGTGTGTTGGTTAATACGTAAAATGAAAAATAATACAAATTAATCTGATCTAAACGTAAAAATTAAATCTAAATAGTGTAATAAATAACCTCTAACCTAACATTACACAATAATATTTTTAACTGGGACGTCTCCACATATTTTTGTTTCAAATAGCTTAATGATTATTCTAAATATATATTCAAGGATGATAGGGTAAATATATTAAGACGAGGTGAACGTCTCACGTTTTAAGGTGTTCAATGTATTTACCTATTAAAACTATTTATGCGCGTTGTGTATAGATATGTATAGATATATTTGTGCCCCTGCGCTACGTCTGGCATCTAAATATATTCCACTAAATAAGTTTTTTCACAAAGAAATAAAAAAACGACGATAAAGTATCGAAAATTGTTTCATCCTTTCGACGCCCACTGTTGGGCATATGCCTCTCCCAAGGATCGTCAAATTTTTATTTATTGTTAAATTATTATAGAAGTGTCATTAAATGAAAAAAAAAACAACTTTATATGTTTATTAGTAAAGCGTGTTCTACGTATTTAATATTTGTCCATCATGAGGTCAAAACTCAATAGTTAGATAATGTATGACGTTTCGATCACGCCCCGTCGCCGTGCGCGCCAGTAACAGTGTTTATTACAACAGGTCATCTCATATCAGAACCTCCGGCTCTGTGTGCATTCACTACCGACTGTCTTGATAATTTAGAGGAATATAATAAATCATTGTTTGTTACCGGAACCGCACGCTAAGGTTGTAACTGATAACACGTATTGTGGATTAAAACTGATAAGTGAAACATATTGATCGTCTTAGTTTACAATTTTCTATCAGTAGTTTTTATATTTAATATTTTTCCACATTTGGAAAATAAATTCAAAAAATTTGGAAAATAAATATAAACGCTTAAAATCCAAAATGAAACAAATGAATAAATAACAACTAAACTATAAAAATTAATATATTATAATATAATACTAACGTAACATGTAACCTTAACAAGCCATAACTAACTACATATAATTTTATTTACATCTAAACGTTTCCATTTTATCTATGTGAGGCCAGTCACGTCTACCAATACCGTTATATATGATTAAACAGGACCCTAATCTGTACTGACGTCCTTCAGCTTTTCCTTGAAAGCCTTTTTTTTTAAGAGTTCCTAATATTTGTAGACGCCACAATTTGAAATTATTTTTTTTGTTATGTTTCATAGATTGGACAAAGTAACCTAATAACATGAGTATTTTCATTTATTACAGATATCTATCTATCTATTACTGTTTATGATTGCTATCTTATGGGCTACTGTTTGTTTATCGTTTATTACTTGTGAAAATAATTGGTAATATGAGATTACAAATATTGTATACTTTATATATACAAGATACGAACAATAAATATACTTTGTTTCGACATTTTGATTTCTTACTTTATCTTTTTTTATCTTTCTTTTTTAGGCGAAAGCCTTGTACAATTTATGATACTGGCATATTTCAAAAACAATATGTTGGTTTTGGAGTAATTGAAAAAAAAGTATGCTCTCATATAATACGTGAGGGTAGACATGTATAAAACTTCAATCGCTTTTATCGTGCAAACTGTTATATTGTAATACAAACAAACACAATCTGTGTCGTCACCGTTCCTGATAACTCTTCGTAATATTTTAAGCTTAATCCACTTTTATATGATTGCATAAATGATGGCCAGTATCATTGAGATTTTTGAAAATTGTATTTAATCTTTACTTTATATTATCTTGACATATTTTTTTGGGTGAAGGTCAGAGAACCTAGTTATATCGACAGCGTATCGAAGACAAACATCGCGGGGTAGCATGTCTGCCGCCGCACTTTATCCTATAAACGAAAGAAAACACCTGTAATTATCTTCACATATCACCACCAGCACCCCCCCCCCCTCCCCTACTACATTGTGGATATTAAAAAGTTATTGTTAAAATACTTTCGTTTATTTTATTTTGGAACCAAGGCTGTTGGATGGCGGAACTAAAAGTCACATTCTCATAGACAAAAGTGGAACTATATAGATACAAACCATCCATTGAGTGGGTGTCAAATATGAAACGATTAACAATATAGGTATTTGACGATCTAATATGTTGTACATTTTAAACTTCGATATATATTTAAACTCATTAATATAACATTTTTTTTTGGAAAAATAATAAAAATATCGTGTACTTATTAGTCTTTTTGATTGCAGACGACGCATACATGAAGCTGGCATTAGAGACCGTCGAAGAACTCGACTGGTGCTTGGACCAGCTCGAGACGATCCAAACACACCGTTCTGTATCTGATATGGCGTCATTAAAGGTGAGTCATTATAAAAATGTGCTATATTTTTTTTTATAAATCAAATATCTGACTTCAAATGTTATTTGAACAACGTTATATAACGTTACAAGCAGATTTGACATTTGAGGCTTGAGCACTCTAGACATTTTACTTTGATGATGCTTTCAAAAAGAGTCCTACGAAGACACTTGGCTTTCGTTGCCTCAATTCTTGAGTTGACATTGACTTTGATTCACCTCACTCGTCCCCAACTTCCCAGGAGTGAGTTTAAAAAAAATCTTAAATAAAGCATGACACGTCCCGTAAGGAATTCACAGTGATCGATCAGAGTGGTTACTAGAATGTAACATTTCCCGGGATACATGTGTGAGCGATGTTTTTTTATGTAATAGATATATGTAGATAAATGTATATCAATTTTTATGAAATATCAAGTTGACGTCTTACGATGTATTACGTGGAGATATTTTTTCGGTGAAATGAAAGTGACTCATATATATAACTATATTCTGAAAGATTCGATAATCTTGTACTCGAATCGTGTATTTAATTTAGGAAAAGCACGATTGCTTTTCCTAAATTAAATTTAATTATGTATAATATTATATGATATATCTACACACAGTGTACAGACAATATAAACGTGTGGACTTGACCCAACATTACATAGAGCTTTGTCTCTTCTTCTAATTTATTATAATAATTTATGTTTCACAAAAAACTTTTTTCTCTCATTAATGATAGTAATAGAAATGTTGCTTACATATTTGTACATACTATTATACTAAACATAATTGGAAAATCTATGTACGTACATTAAATTTTAATACAAGATTTTTTTGTAGTTTTGCAATTTGAATTTAATAATTTTTTATATTTTCAAAAAAAAAATTTTTTTAAAAGATTTATAAAAACAGGAAATGACAAATTTGTAATGGTATCGAAGGCAACCTACAATTATATGTAATTAATAACGTTAATTGCGCCATTAAAACCTTTTTTAATATAGATATTATTTTGAAAAAATATAGGTATGTACACTATTTACTAGTAATGATATGCAAACTAATAACTAATTTAAGACATTTCCTTAAATAACTATGTCAAAAAAATAAACACAGTATTTATGATTTGTACGCAATACAACAAATTTTCTAACATTATTGCAAAATATGATAAAAGAGAATGGTAAAAGTTTCAAAAATCGCAATTTGGACGCTTTCTAAATTAACGTCGAACAAAACGACTCCTCTTATACGAATTCAAATTAAAAAATTAACTTAACCGACTAGGCAAACGTTTAAGTCACATCCTCACGCTTATAAACGTAATATATACCTACGTATATTTAATATATGATTAATATTAAAGTCACTATTATCATGTTAACATATTTATTTGTATACAATTTTTTTACTTTTCATTGTATTCCAAGAACAAATTAATTCGTCTCTCTGACATGTGTACAATGTACATATTATGTTTGGTTACATTTACTTATAAAACAATTCCTTATAAGCGACTTATAATATGAATCACTATATGTGTTACAGATTCATGTTATCATTACAGTTATATATATATAGTAAAATATAGGTAGGTTTTCAGTTTTATCATCAAAATAACTTTCCCGTTTTCTAAATTAGCGATCAGCTGCTAAGAAATCACAAATACATTGAGCATATTGACGTACTTATGACGTACTCGGTTTCCCAATATTCAAAGTTATGAAGCAATTTTTTTTAAATTTTCTTAACCTGCTAAATAATTCGAAAAATCAGATAATTTCTTATTCTGGTAAGACAGCATAAATGTACAGAAATTAGAAGTGAAATAATTTATTGTTTATTTAATTAATATATGACTTTATTTTATAAATATATTAAGCCATCTTAAAATTTATTAATTATCTATAGTAAAATAAAATGTTAATGTCGTTGACCACGAATCAAAATGGGAAAGGGCAATATATATTAAAAATAGATGTCTAATGACAAACGCGTGACGTGCTACCATCAAGACAGAAGGCCACCACCACTACTCTGCCCCATCATGACGTAAATCCGCCGAGGTAACGTAATGCTTGAGGCCAATCTTGGTGCAGTGACACAAGTGTGTGACTGTAAATGCGATTGGATGTGGCGTCGATTCCCTTTCAAGGAAATGTTTTTTTTTCATATTTCCATTTCTTTGCTCTGGTGACGAGAAAAGTCTCCAGAGTTTGGCGGAAAGTGGGGAGTGGAGTGTCTTAACACTTGGCTCCCCCCTGGCTTACCTTGCTGCATGGGGGATATAGGGTGAAAAATATAGCAACTATATTTGACAGTAAATTCAAATCCATATTGTTTCAAAATAAACTTATTTATATAATATTCAGGAATAGAAATACCGATATATAATGCGTCTGTTGACATTTACTTTTAACTAGCTCAAGACCTTTTAAATATAGATTGAGATTTGAATGATATATATGATTTATATGATAATAAAACTTGTATAAGATATGTTATATAAACGTTATGTCAAGCTTAGCCTATTATTTGATTACTTGGAAAAACAAAAAAGTTTTTTTTATATCATAGATTAGTAGCTAGACTACATACAAAAAAAACCTAATGAGTTCTAATATAATAGGAGTTTTGTATAAAACATTAATTCTTAAAATTTAAGATTATGTTAATAAATATAAAGTTAAGTCATATGACTATAGTATTGTCGATGGCCTTAAACAGATAGATATTTCACACAATATAATATACTAGTTGTTATTTACATATCAATAAAAGAATGTAATGTATTACTCGATACAATAGTAACGGATAAGGTCCATGGCCACTCAGCAGTTTGCGTTGCGCCGGTCACGTACGCCCTCGGTCCTACGATTAAGGCGGCGCCCGCCTTAGGAAAATAAACAAAGTTTGTCAATCTTATCAAATAGAATTGCAGTTTTCGCGTTTACAGTCGTGCTTTGTACCCCTGCGCCACGATTGACCTCCCAAGAAATAAAAATAATTATTATTAATTTATAAAAATTTTCCTATTCAAACTGAAGGTAGGTAACACGAAAGTAATATGTTGTATATACACATATTTATAAATTTTCTAGCAAAATCCCCCCTATTCAATTACGTTCATCCTAATGACGTATTATATAAACATTAATATGAAATTCTAAGAACACCAACAAGTTCACCTGACTTACTGTAAATATCGAGATATGATTCTGGGAAATACACAAAACCACTCGCTCTCCTCCGCTCCACGCTGAACAGCTCACAAAGGAGATCACTCATCGAGACTTGATTGATATTTTAAAAGTATGTTGACTTTATTATTTAAGATTTCTATATATATTTAATTTCACAGGATTTAATTTCTCAGCATTTATTTCGTTCTATTTAATTGGTCTGTTTATGGTTCTAATGTAAAGATCACTAAACGTCACTAGAATTGGATTACTCACTACTGTTTATAGTTATTATCTTCGTACAGACTGTACCTAGCTTGCAAAATAATTGAAATATTTAAAGGAAAATTTCTATTACTATATTATATTTTCTGATAATAGTTTTTAACAAGCCAACTGTTAATTAACAGTTAATACAATGAATATTTGGTTGGGTAGTTGATGGTTATAATATACGTATACCTAATAATAGTAAATAATATGTACATTTGAATCACAATATTAAATTGTTACCAAAAGACTAAAATTACTTCGATCTCAGAACGATGGAAATTGAAAGCTCATTTTATGTTAAGTAAAATGAGGGATGAAAATAATTATAAAATTTATACAGACTACAGAACTGAATTATACATATATGTAACGATTCATTTTGTTACCAAAAATAAATATTTCTACTTTTTATTTATATTCATGATAAATAATATTATATAAGAATCATGCTGTAAAGTAATATAGCAGCTGAGGAAACAATCATTTGTGAATAATATAGTAACGCTGTGGCGGGGGTCATCGATGACCTGGTTAGAGTGTGACGTGTTCTGCGACCTCAGAGGTGCCGCCATCCGCCAGCCCACATCGTCACAAACGAAGGTTGCAACCTGTCACTATGGAATACATATCGGATAAATTACTTTTAGTTTTCAAATCAGTGTATCTAATCTGAGGCCACGGAAGGTTGCTGCGCAGGGGCTCAAAGTGGGATGACAGGTTGTTGGTTCGATTGCTACTCAAGAAAATTAAATATTTTCTTTTCTTTGCTCTGGTGTCGAGGCGAAACGCGAGGGTCTGTTCTGCCAATCAAACCAGAATTCAGTGGGAAATGGAGAATGGAGAATTGAGACACATTCAAGACTAGGTTCCCTCTGCCTACCCTGCTGTGTGCCGGGTACAGTGTGACGCCAAAAAAATATTTTAAACGGCTAGAAAAAGTTCGTATTGCCTACTTGCTTAGCGATATATCGACCCAAAGTTTTTAGAAGACTGAGACTTTATACTAGTAATAAAAATGAATTAAGTATCTTACATCTGGCAAAAGTTTGTATTCTTTATTCGTTTAAATAGAAGTAAACAAATGTAAGGTATGTAAAGCTCTTTTTACTGCGCGAAACTTTTAGATGGCTCAAAGAATACTTGTGTATGTAAAATATACGTATAAAAATATTTTTATATTCTGTAATCTGTTTTTGTCAGTATTTGGTACCAACATATGTATACGTATTATACGTATTTGAATTATAAAATGTAAGTATTATAAAAAATAAACATGTATCTTACTTTGTGCGTACATTAAACAATTTTAATATCAACGTATATCGTAAAGGATATTTATTATTTTTACATTTAAATTTAAATTCGCAGCTGTGTTATCATCTTAAATGTTATATTATCAAGGTTTTTTTAGCCAGGAAACAGTCAAACAAAGAGGTGTGTGACGTATGACGACGTCAAGACCGCACCGCTACCGTCCACCGTCCACCGTCCACCGTCTACGTACGTATAGAGAGGATGAAATAGCACCGACAATATTACCATACCGGTTTCAATGCAGTTATTATTCCTTTCAATAATCATAGATTTTTAAAATCAATTACATGTAGATTTGTCGCTTTTGTTCCTTGTTTTAGACACTATGTCACTAATAGTTTTTTCTCTCATTTTATGTCCATATTTTTATATTTCTTATATCCATTTCCATACATAATATGGAATAAACAATTTCTTCTGCCTCAGTTTCGTACATTTTTTAATTTGGAATGTAATGAAGAGAGGGGATCTCTTAATTTCAATACTACTTCCCGAGTAGGATAAAACCACAACCGTCTTGTTCAAGCTGATTGTATTGTACATTTTAAATGTGCAGATTGTTTGTATTGAGATCACTAAATACGCTTATGTAACATGTAGTATGTGTATACAAAAGTATGACCGACTCGCAATAATACTAGATCCATAAATTAAATCTACGTAGATCCTATTGAGTGGCGAAGAAACTGGAGCATACTCGCAAATGCCAATGTATGACAGTATACATAACTATGTAGAAATATACAGCTCAAATAAATACTTAAATCGCATAATACTTCGTAAATTAAAACTAATAATGTGTAGCCGTTAAATACATAATAGATATGTACATAGTATATATATACATATATATATGTATATTATGTATATGTATATAGGTCAAGGCCGACAGACGTTTGATTGCGAACCGTAAACAACAGATGGTTTTATAATATTATCTTAGCAACTATCTTATCAATAAAACACGTTTTTTCGATACTTTAAAAAAGCGAATATCATATTTGAAAAGTAAAAAATATAAGTTAAATTATATTTTTATATAAATATATGTTAATACAATGCGCCGTTGTGGCGCAGTGGCATAAATAAGGTTGTGACAGTAACGCGATGGGTACCAATCGAGGATTTTTTTTCAATTAAATGTATATTTTCATTTCTTTGCTCTGGTGTGGAGGCAAACGCGGCGTTGAGATCCACCACTCAACACGCATTGCCTCCAGATTCGGCGGAACATGGGGAACGGAGTGTCTTAACACTAGGCTCCCTCTGCCTATATGTGTAGATGATTTTTTTTTAATACATGTCCAATGTACAGTGTACACATAGGTATATTTCATATTACTTAGCAACAAAAACAAAACGTCACTAATCACATAAGTGAATCTTATCTGGACTAAATATGCGGATCTGCCACCGGCTTAAAATCAATTAGTACCTAACCTAACTGCGTGTAAATGTCGTTTTTTTTTAATTTTTTGGGGCAATTTTTCGTTTAAAATTTCCAAACGCCCCCCTCCTATTCCTACGCCCATGACACTATGTACACATAATATAAAAAGTTACAAGCGAGTACTACTTGCCAAATATACGGAGATTAATCTAATCCTTTGTTTATTATGAACTACAGTTATCTCTCTCTCCGATTGCACATTCACTATGGAAAATACCATGAAAGGAATTGGTGGTATTTTCTAGAGATATGAATTTAACTTAACAGAAACCAAGTTTATAGCCTAATGATAAGACAGTACTATAAAAAAGTGGACTTGTCTTTTTTTGGAACTTCCAGTCTACTGATTTATCAGGAACTACAAAAACAGTGTAACGGTTATTTTTTTTTTAGAAATCGAATATACTACGCTACGCAGTAATGAAAGGTAAAGGGTAGTAGCACATACAAATTACACATACATTGAAATATTTTTTTTATAGTATCATAGTTTACCGAATCCTTTAAATTAATAGGTTTTAAAAATGTGTAAAGACATGTCCTCATTTTGCTAAATATCACCTACATTATAATTTATCATAATTGAATGAACATAATAATGATAAAAAAATGTTCTGATACATAATTAACCTGATATACATCCGATAACGAATTAAATTTAGTATGTGAATCATATTAGCTTAAACATATTTAAATCAATACATGTATATTGGCAAAACTTTTTGTATAATAATAATAACGTTACTTACATGCCTATCGACAAATTTATATATTATTTACTTGAATGATCAATATCAATTTTAATAAAGAAATAAGTTTGACAAAAAAACAAATTAAAATATAAATTAGTTTGTATCTATGTTTACGTCGTATCGATTATTCACATACAACTATAAAATCACGAATAGTGTGTAGGCGAGGGAGGGGTAACGCGTTTGCCAGAATTCATATTATTAAACAACGGTTCCACGAAAAAAAATTGATACAATGTACGTATCACACGAATTGTACATTTTCCTCTACTTCACTTTTCCTTTATTATTTTAGTTTTCCCTTTTTTTCATCTTATTTTTTCCCATATTCCAGTACACATATAATCAATATATTCTAATGTTGATTCAATTTCATTTAGTCGAACGGTTGAGATTTGAAATTTCAAAGAGATTCGTCATTTATTTATAGTTCTTGTTACTTTTTTTTTTTTACTTTTTGTCAGATGACTGTTTGGAACCGACAATGCGACAAATGTCACGATCACCGTGACTCATATTATAATTGATACTAAATCAGTTAGTTCATTGCAGTCTTTTTCGCAATAGGTTATAGATTCAGATATTGCGTATAGGTTAGGTTATAGACTCAGACATTGGAGCCCTTGTTAGCCCTTTAACCCCACATTTGGGTCGTCCTTGATATGTCCGACATCTATCTATCTAGGAGAAAGAGCGCTGAATTTTTAATGCTAAAAAAATTCTTCTCGTAATAATAATAACATATTATTGTTAAGCTTAATAACATAAGAGATCCTCATCTTTTTGTAGAACTTTCTTTTCTTGTAGCTTCACGCTGTATCCCGCACACAGCAGAGTAGGCAGGCGGAACCTCGTGCTAAGACACTCCGTTCCCCACTTTCTGCCGGAATTCTGGAGCCATTGCGTGTTGAGTGGCAGAAATTTTGTAGAGCTTGTATGAAAAAAAAAAATAGACCGTAGACATAAATACGTATCACTGAATATGTAGGTTTATTATGTAGGATAAGCAAATATTGGTTTATTGCCACTTACTCTACAACGTTTTATTGCATTACAGTTTGCATTGGCTGTGTTTATATTTTTTCTCGGAAAGAACTGATTATATGTAATGTAACCTGTGAAACTATATACAACTTATTCTAAATTGATATTGGCTTTGCAATTTGGTAATTATAATGAATCAATTTTGGTAATCACAGTGACGCGGCGCCATCAATTATTGTATATAAATGACCATAATTATTTCCATATGAGTATTTACACCATCTTTCCTTAAACAATACCTTATTTTCTATAGAAACTTGTTAGATAAAATAACGAGAAAATGTGATTCACCATCAACGCAAGGTAATACTATAAATGTATATTGGAAACTTAAAACAAAGAAATATATTGTAAAAATTTATTTAATATGATAGTCATTTTATTTATTTATTTAGCAGTCAGTGATGCAATCAAATTTATTGTATTACTCGTGTTACTAAATTTCTTTGAATTTTATTCTTGTCTTTTGTATCAGTCTGAGTTTTCGTAAAAAAAAGGTGAATGGCGCTCTACTAGCTACAATTTTTGTATCCTGTCGATTCAGTCGGTCGTGTGAAAATAGCTTCGTTTAATAAAAATAAGTTCGTAAAATAGTGTTTGTTGTCCACAATAGAAAATGAAATTTAGATATTTGCTTCATAAATATTAATTACCGTGTGTGTGTATTTTTTGTAATTATAATCTGAATATAAATAAACTGGACAGATTTTATCTTAATTTTATTACAGGTTTGTGATTTGAATAGTTATTGTTTTACACACAGTACAGAGTAAAAAATATCAAACTACTAGACAAGTTTTTATTTTTGATTGAATCGCCAAAAACCCGCATGTTCCTTGAAATTGAATCAATACAACACATGAGCCAACGAATGTCATCCAAGATTCGTATCGTAATTTTTTCTAACGAGACCTCGCCGCTTCACTTCCTGCACAAAATGTTCTGTCATCAGGGATAACTAGACGAAACGATCAGAAACTGTGTCAAGAACGTGGATAAATTTAAAAAGGCTGAATGTCGTTGAATCTGGATAAGTGAACACGAATGACGCGCGTATGCTAGCAATAAGCTTTAAGCATATCAGTTTAACATATCATTTTGAGGCAGATATGAAATCTGATAGATGAGAAATTCCGGCTACGTACATTTTTACTCTGTAAGCAAAATTATAAACTTGTAGTGTACCTGTATTAATCGTAATCGTATAGTACAAAATTTATTTTCTTTTTTTTTTCTTTCAAATTGAGCAGACAACAACGAGTAATTGTTCCAATTGATATATGTATGCGACTGTTCAATTTTAACACAATCTTGCTTTTTCTAGATAGAACTGATCAACAGTAGACAAGAGTCGGTTCTATCGGACCAAAGAAGCTTCTATTCGGTAGCATCCTGATTAACTGAATAAATTCCTTTTCACGTGAAACTCTATGAAACTATTAGTAAGGGAAATGATTTCCTTGGCGTCAATGCAGAACATTTTGAACGTTCTCACTATTAATTCATTATACCGAGAAGGAGATATTTCTGTACAAAGTTGGGTCTTGATGACGATAATTGCTACGCTAAGTGCGAGGCGCCGTATCGCGTCGTTTTCAGTACAGCAATAGCGCTCGCGGGTGACACACGTCTCACCTCGGTGGCTATTACGTATATATTATATATATAATAAATCTGCGCGAGAAACGTCGACGCGTATCATTTGAAACTTTTTTCATTTACTACGTGTTAAACTTTGTTCAGACTATATTCATGTGTTGTGAAATGCGCGTGTGCGCCGAAAGACAGTGCGTTCGATGTGCGCCAGCCCGGTGGCTTAAGCGCCGTGCAGCTAAGATGGCACACTCAATAGAGATCTTGCATTTGCAGTTCAAACGGATGTTGAACAAGGAGCTGAGCCACTTCTCGGAGTCCAGCAAGTCGGGCAACCAGATTTCAGAGTACATCTGTTCCACCTTCTTAGGTATGTATACCAAACTAATTCATAAATTATTCACGACCTTTTCAACATCACCTTGTTTATCTGTTTTGTACAATAACAACATAGTTGATAATAGTCCAACTAAAGCAAATTAATTACGCCGATGTTGTTTTCTTAAAACGCACGTCTACTTAAGCTATATAATAATATGTTTAATTATAAAATATATATCTGTGATATGTATTTCCCGTAAGTTTAGAATTTTTATGTTCGCAACGACCGCATATATTTTTTGTTTTAAAATATCTACGACTAGATAAGTAACTTTTGTTTACATTGGTGAAATTGAAATCATTATTAATAGTTCATGTTCATTTGGAGCCATGTCATCTGCGCTATTTTAGGTTAATTTGCAAATATTAATTTAATAATAGTGTAAAGAATGTTTTATTTAACAGGCTAAACATTAACAGAAAAGTTTTTTTTTATTTCTTATAAAAAATGTCTAACAATACTAATGTATGAGTCAAGAATAAATGATTTACTATGATAATAAGCAAAACAAGATGTCGTATAAAATTCATTTAAAAAAAAATTTACAACATGAACTGTGATTGAGGCCGTATGAAAAGACCAAGAGATTCATATTGATTTCAGATTTATAAAGACAAAAATTTATCTATAATTAGAGACAAGGCAAAACGAAAACATCAGCGGATTCCATTTCAAGAATTATTTTTATATGTTGTTTATGAATATAAATTATGCACATTAATTACTTAAAGCCGCATGCAGATTGGTGAAAACAATTAAAACAAAAAAGATTTTTAATTATATTTACTGTTAATTTCATGATTTGAAAATAATTTCTACTACCATGAAAATGTAGGCACTATAAATATTTGATTAATATAGGACGCACCTAGTACGGATAGCCTTGCTATATATAGAATAGTTTTATTATAAAGATATATTAAGGTCAAAGTTAAATAGCGGAGATGACGTGAAGGGTCACCGTTTAATTGTTTGTGCCTTCATACTACAAGTGACCCTGCTCTATGCGACAATTAACGCGTCTTCTAACAAAAATGTTCTATGTACGCAAATATTAGGTGTTGGAATTAATTCGCAGCGTTTTACAAGAAATGGCACAAGCAGAGTACACTATTTCGTTGTTACGTATGGTTCTGTATACATTGTAAACATCTATCATAGGACGTCATTTGCCGTTCACAACTTTTCTTTTCTTTCATAAATAACTGTATACACTGTATAATTCATTGAGTATGTCAAATATTTTCCTTCATTGAAATAGTCATATAATATTTTTCCCAAAATAACCGTTATCAATTGAAAGTAAATAGAGAGATTTGATTCGGTTGATAATCTGTTTATGTGAATCGAACTGCGCCGCTTTCTCGATTAGATATAAAAATTCACGCGTAGTACTATGACAGCCATGTAACATCATGTACGTCTGTGATAAGAATCAGAGCTGTAATCCACTGTTATGTACACAAGTACGGGATTATTTCGTCAAGAAGACCGCCTGATAATCTCGCCATTTTGGACATTCACAGGAATGAGGCATATGTTACGCTAAAAATAGACTCCTAAAAAATTTTATGATTTATATTTTAATATTAATTATTTAGTTTAATAATTAATAGTTGGCGATGACCCAGAAATGAAAATTAATCACATATATTAGCCACTTCACTTGTTCACCTACTTTTTTTCGACATTGAAACCGAATGGCACAATTCGATATAGATAATAAATATAATAATGAGCTTATGAAAAGGCATTTATGAATGCATATATATTTATTATTTTACACTTCTATACACGTAAAATTCACTAGACCGCTTGTCGAGTAGGTACGCTACCAGTTCCGTTTGTTATTGTTTGTATTGCCTAATCTATTTTTTTTTTTATATGCAAATGACACGTATTATATATTTCTAAAAACGTACTGATATATTTAATAAATTTTATTGAATTCGCGAAAAAGTAAATAACGATTTACCTATATTATATTTTATCAAAAAAAATTTACTTTTTATATGTAATAAGTGTAATCTACTGATTATGAAAAAAAAACCGACAGAACCGATTCGTTAAAAAAATAAGCAATAAAATATTCAATATGTATGTTACAGACAAACAACAAGAACTCGACTTGCCATCACTGCAGGTGGATGAGACAACTGAACGAATTAAGAAGAAAGAAAAGCCACGTCATGGTGGTCCTGGAGCAACTATGTCACAAGTGAGTATACAGAGACAATGACTAAGTTCAAAATATACGTTAAATTCACATTCGAAATTTAAATGTAAGTGGATCATTAAAGACATCAATATTACATAAGTTCCACGTATACTCTTACAAATTATTTATTATAATAAATTTGAAGCCAGTCTTAGCGCAGGGACACAAAGTCACAAATCGAACCCATAACAGGTTGTGGGTTCGATTTCCACTCGAAGAAATGAAATATTTCTTATTTTCATTTCTTCGCTCTGGTGTCGAGGCTAAACTTGGCGTTAAAATCAGCACACATTCAGAAAATGAAGAACAAAGAGTTTTAACACTCACTTCCCTCTACCTGGGGTTGCTGTGAGCGGGACACATTTTACAGCTGAAAATAAATAAATCTCTAATGAGACATATTGTTTTGCAGATATCTGGTGTCAAAAGAGCGCTGACTCATACAAACAGTTTCACGGGAGAGAGGGTTCCGAGATATGGTGTTGAAACTCCTCACGAGGAGGAATTAGGACGTTTGTTGGGCGACCTCGATCGCTGGGGTGTCGACATCTTCCGTATCGGAGATCTATCCTGTGGTCGCCCATTAACAGCTGTTGCTTATGCTGCCTTTACCTCTCGAGAATTACTGACGACACTCCAAATTCCTTCTCGCACCTTTTTGGCATTCTCTGTCACACTGGAGGAACATTATGTGCGTGACAACCCGTTCCATAACTCGTTACACGCTGCTGATGTCACGCAATCAACAAATGTGCTATTGAATACTCCAGCCCTAGATGCAGTGTTTACTCCAATCGAGGTGTGTGCTGCATTATTTGCAGCATGCGTACACGACGTTGACCACCCTGGTCTTACCAACCAATTTCTTGTAAACTCTAGCTCCGAATTGGCCCTTATGTACAATGATGAGTCAGTTCTGGAAAATCACCACCTTGCCGTAGCATTCAAGCTCCTACAAAACGATGGGTGTGATATATTCGTTAACCTTCACAAAAAACAAAGGCAAACGTTGAGAAAAATGGTTATTGACATGGTGCTCTCTACTGATATGTCGAAACATATGAGTTTACTCGCAGATCTTAAAACTATGGTGGAAACTAAAAAGGTAGCAGGGAGCGGAGTATTGTTACTAGACAATTACACGGACCGAATACAGGTTTTACAGAATCTCGTGCATTGTGCTGACTTGAGCAATCCAACCAAACCCCTACCTTTGTACAAACGCTGGGTTGGATTATTAATGGAAGAATTTTTCCAACAAGGCGACCGTGAAAGAGAACAGGGTATGGATATAAGTCCAATGTGCGACAGGCATAACTCTACAATTGAAAAATCTCAAGTTGGATTTATAGATTACATAGTACATCCTCTATGGGAAACATGGGCAGATCTCGTCCATCCAGATGCACAAGACATTTTAGACACTTTAGAAGAGAATCGCGATTATTACCAGAGCATGATTCCCCCGTCACCACCGCCTATACCTGTCCAGACGCACTCGGGAGCCGATGATGAGCGTCCCGAACAAATACGATTTCAGGTAAAATATTATTTATTATAATGCTTTGGTGATTTTTTCCACATGAAAATACTTTATACATTTAAAAATTCTAAATTCGTATATATTACGCAAAATATTCGTAAAACCTAATTATTTAACTAAAAGCATGTTTTTTATGAACGACATTATAAACAAGTATTTTTTCTGATAAGTCGACCACTAATTATTGACGTACATTATACAGGTGACGCTCGAAGAGGGTGAAGGCTCAGAAGATTGCGAAGAAGGCGACGGTGGAATGTGACGGAAACTATTGGGAATCTGTAAGAAACTTTCTGAAAAGATGCAGGTTTGGTGGAAGCTGTGGCAGTAAGACGCAAGAGGGTTACCAGATTTACTCTCGTTGGCTAATCATAAAATTGGCGTAACTATTACACAACAAAGTCAAAGTGGATCCTTTAATTGTCCACTTTTTAAATGTTACATGTTCTTAAAAAACGAATTTTATATTCATTTATTACATTGAAAAACATATTTTTAACTTAACTGATATTTTTGTATAATATTCATGTGTCAAGTTTTACGATAAGGAAATATTTAACTTTCTTTTGGGACCCACTTTTACTTCTGTGGCCAAGTTCTAGTTACGCCATTACCTACTTGTTGACGCTTTCTCTTGAAAATGTATCGATTGCTGTAAATCGCGACATTTCAACAATATATATCACCATGTTAACTCGTAAAGTTAACGACTAAATGTCCCTCCAATGACTGTACATTCGATTATCTAGAGGTTGTCTGTCGTTTTGTTTCGTCTACCAAAGAAATGGTGATTATATTCGTTCGATCCCTGTCAGTAGTTTGTCTTCGATGCGTAAAAGTATAAGTAGATTTTAGACGCCGACCGCGTGTACCGGGTCGGCTACGTAAGGACATTGAAAACGCTTATTAATTGGTATGAAAGGGTAATTTATATTGTCATATCATCCACGTTTCTCATATTTAATACGGGTTTGCGATTATGATGTTGTTCACCAAAATATATTAACATGATAGGTATTCCTAAATATTAAAACTATTTTAAGGTAAATTTTTAAAAATGCCTTTCGGAGATGTTGTCTCGTCTTTTTTTTTTTTTGAATATTAAATATTCGGCTAGTCTCTTTGTTAGAGGACACAAGCCGGAATTATCCTGTTAGATAGTTTTACTTGGTTTGTTAACCTGATAGCACCTCATTTCTTGTAAAGGATCGCTGGCGATCCCCTTATTTTCTCTTTAGAGTAATGTGTTATTTTTATAAATTACCAAAACGTATTCTAGTTTATTTACTCCAAAAATTGAGTCAAAAACACACCCTAGAATAAATGTTTGTGTATTCAACTAACGGCTTGAAGTGTTTGATGATAAGTATTAACAAAACGTGTTTTGCTATAACACTATGTTTTCTCTTGAGAGTTTAAATGGCACGCGGGCCGGGTCTTGCAATAGCAATCAATAATAATCGTTCTGAATAGTTCATTTAAAACTCGCACAATTCTCATGCCATTTATTTTTTACATGTATTGTGAGCAAATTTCAAAACAAAAGTTATTTTGTACTGTGGAATATGTCTCACGAATCTGTAAAATATCTTACTATCAACACGCAACATATACTATGCGTAGTATCCTTAAACATGTCATACTTAGTAATATTTATTATTTGCATTTCATGTATCCATTGATGTTAGTAGGTATATGACTATAATCGTGAGCTGGTCTCTGACTTTCATGTACTCAAAAGATATTTATTTACCTGTTCAATTGTGTTTCTTGTTCTCTTTACATTTCGGTCATTGTTTTCTACAAATAGAGTATTATTAAAAGGTATTGTTAATGTCAATCGCTCCATCATTCATCTGTGTCAAGAATGAAGGTCCAATGTACATTATTTTCGTAGATAAATTAAGATTTATTCGGCGGAGAATAAGTAAGTACCTACAAATTCGCCACTGTCGCCACGTTTAAAAAAATGTCTGATTTTAAAGCATAGATTAGATATGTCGTACGAGGACAAAAAATATAAAAAAAACGCTTAAATACAAATTGTGTGTAATAGAAACATTACGCTTAGAAACATTTGTGTTATAATATACATAATGTGTAAATTACGTTAACTAATGTTTGTACTATTTAGATCTGTGTGAGGTCCGCGCGGTGTGCGCGCGACGACGCACCCAATCTTTTCTAGTTCGAATGTGAACAAATCTATATCGGCCAACTATTGGCCACCACTGTACCGTTAATAACTCAATGTTAAACCTAATAAAATGTATAACTAGTTGATAATGGCTCGTTGTTAATCTTAATTTCAGCATAAATGTACCTATATGTAATAATGCAGTGGGCGGGTTAACCTATAGAGTCTATTTATCATGTACATGTTCTGTATGCGACACTCGGCGCGTTTTTTACTCACCTACTACTTACCTGTAAGTCATCTATCACAGTAATTAGCTAACTACCAAAGATCAATATTTACCTAATTTCATTATGTCTATGTGCATCTGGCATGTCACTTTTTCGAATTACTGGTTTAGAGTTACCTTATAAGTATTCCGCAGAACGGTTTCAGTGTTATATATGTTTGTCAGTATGAGAAACTAAAACTAAGATTGGACAAAACCCTAGTTAAATTATAAATACTGAGTTAAAAGTGTGCAATGCTGGACATTTGCATTACTTATTATTTATGTTTAAAATAAACTAGCCTGTAATAGTTTAAATGAATATTTGAGTTGATTAAAAAATATTAATGTATTTAGAATAAAAAATAATGAAAGAAAATTATGTCTCTTTTATTTTTACCATTTCCATTTTGTTTTTCTTTATTATTTGAAATTAATTTATTTTATGGACCTTAATAGTTATGAATACATTTCACATACATTCAAATTAGAAAAAAAGTTACACAACCAGGAAAGGTCTAGACAAGTACAATGGTCATATTCGAAGACAATACCAAACGAATAACTACACGAAGAAATATAATAGCAGGTACTCAACATTTGTATACTTTGATAAACAGAAGTCTTGAACTGAGGTCCAGCATAGCCAAGACGTTCGGTGCATTAAGAAATGTTTAAAAGACTGCATCAACCTAATTTCAAACCCTTAGGGATTGCCTTGTTGCTTTAAGAATCCGTCAAAGTATTGTAGTAAACTGTAATATAAAAATATCTCATTTTTTAAATATAAAGGATTTCAAAGGGCGACTGTCATCAACTAGTAAGAACATATATTATCCTCACTATAATTTATAAATACTGACATTCCCATCGGCAATATATCCTCAGAGACAAGGACAGTATCTCTGTCAGTCACTTCGCCTCTTATAATCTCCAGGGAAAAGGACAGTATAGTAGAACGTCTCTTAACGACTATGGCAAACCGTATGCCTTGGTTTAGAATCTAAAGATTAACCTATTACAATGTGAGAAATAGTTATATTGAAACCGCTTCGATAGTATCAAATTACTGCTATGCGCCGTTATAAATGAGACATCCCTTAAACGTATGTTGTCACATCCTAGGCGATCATCATGAGGACAATCAGTACTAACATGACCTGTCTGCCAAAAAGGTACAGATAAAACTTTTCAGTATGTTTTTTAATGGAAGAATTTCAAGTGATTGAACCAAATCAATGGTACCCTGTTATAGCAGGGTAGGCAGAGGAAAACTAGTGCTAAGACATTCCATTCTCCATTAAGATGTTACGCCAAATTCAAGGGGCGTCGCTTATTAAATGGCGGAACTCAACGCCACTTTACATGCAATGCCTCCAGAATGCTCACTTATTGAAGAAATAAATATTATATCAGAAGAATATATAAATATTTTATTTAAAGATGTGTATTTCTGTTTTCATTTTTTGAAAGTTAAATTGAATATAATCTGCTTTTAATCGATTAATTAAAATCGATTCTGCCAAAAGTCATTCATTGACAGTTTTTTTTGTGTACCTCACTATTCGATTACTATAAATTTGTAATAATAACCAAGCGTCTTTTTGATTTACTAAGATTTGCCAAGTGTTAAAAAGATTCATCAAAGCTTATACTAATATAAAATGGTTAAGCTAACTACTGAACTCATACAAAACTCGATGCAATATATAAATCCTTGTAGAGATCGTGAACTAGATCTTAGAGGTTAGTTTCTATTCTTATATAGTTGTAAGCAGCACCTAGGCTTTATAACATTATTTTTTTATTATAAAAACAACAAACTTTTTTTATATTTTTGTAGAAGATCACTCTCACACTCTCATTTTGGTGCATTATAATTATTAACGTAATTTTTTTTCAGGTTACAAAATTCCACAAATTGAAAATTTGGGTGCAACTTTAGATCAATTTGATACGATAGATTTTTCTGACAATGACATCAGAAAATTAGATGGTTTTCCTCTCTTAAAAAGAATGAAATGCCTGTTTCTAAACAGCAACAGAATTGTGTAAGATGCTTATAAAGATTATTTCATTACAATTATTGTAATACTCTGATAAAAAATTTGTAATTTATATGTAATTTCAGACGTCTTGGTGAGAATTTAGAACAGTACTTGCCAAATTTGGAGACACTTATTTTGACAAATAATAACATCGCTGAATTAGGTGACTTAGATCCACTAGCGACACTTTCCAAGTTAAGAACACTTTCTCTAATGCATAATCCTGTAGCTAACAAACAGCATTATAGGTGAGTAATATCTATGTACAAAAGTTATAATATAGATTGTTTGCTGTAATAAAAGACATGAAATAAATAAAAATATTGAATAGAATATAAAATATAGTAATTGTAAATTTTCACTGATTAGTAAAGCTAATTTTAAATCAAGTAAAAAATTAAAAGTTGAATGTGGGCATAATTGGGAAAATTAATGCAATTTATATGTCAGAAAAAATATATAGGGAAAATGGAATTCGAGCTAAAGATTTAGGGTCAAATCCACATTCAAATGGGAAACATTTTTCTCGGTCTAGAAATGATTTTTTTGAAATTAGAAATGTGATTAATAGGAAAATATTTGCAAATAATATTAATGTAATTATTTATGTTAAAATTATTAAACTTTTTGATTGTAATTCTAATATATTATATAAATAACTAATTATTTACATCATATTGAATGAATACTGTTGAAGCTATTAATATATAGCAGGAGACTATATGTACATCATTTATTTTTGGGTTAGATCCCTATTCAGAGGATTAAGTTATATTGTTTTACTTACTCTGGTTGTCTGGTCTTAAACCTAGGTGCTTCGACTTCCCTGTGATGTATTAGATATCTATAACCTATGATATTTTTACAGAGCATACATAGCATATAAGTTACCAGAACTGCGTTTATTAGATTTTAGAAAAATTAAACAAAAAGAAAGAGAAGATGCTAATATTCTTTTTAAAAGCAAAAAAGGAAAGGAAATACAAAAAGAAATTATTAAAAAAGCAAAAACATTTATCCCTGGGGGAAATATGCCAGATGCTAAAGTTACAAGTCAGTATTTTTAAAATTGTTTTAATATTTCAACTTCAATTAATTTAAACTCATTATAATTATGTCTCTTAACTTCATTATATTATTTTTTAGATCTTACACCTCAAGAAATACACAAGATAAGAGAAGCAATTAAAAATGCTTCATCCCTTCAAGAGGTTGAACGTCTTACAAGGATGTTACAGTCTGGCCAGATTCCTGGACAGAAACCATTGCAACCCCAGCCTCAAACTAACGGACAACGTAATAATTTTATAAGTTTTAATATTATATACCATTATGGCATAGTAAAATGGTGTCCAAATGCAATGGTTGGGGATTCATTACTCATATTAATGATAATATTTAAATTTATTTCATTTCCTATTTTAATAAGACAATGCTCGGCAATGAATTCAACCTCTCAACACACAATCTCAATTTCTGGTGAAACACACAAAACACAATGTTTAGAAACTAGGCCTACCAAAAAAGCTTGAAGTTATAACAAAAATATATATTTTGTAGTATGTGTGTGTAGCTTATAAACAACTGAAAATATTTAAAATGTTTATAATAATCTCTTAATTCTTTTCAGCTGTGCTCAATCAGACCAAGCTAATATTAGGAATTTCTTCTAAATATTATACTACTACTATACATAAACTTTATTTTGTAAGGTGGAGTGAGAATATCTCGGCATGGACAAGAACAGGAGTATATCTGTTCACCAAAATGTTTTCTTTACAGAATGTAGTTATACATGTTACACTAACATTGTCTGGTAACCACAGGCTTCATCACAACATAATCATTATTAGGTGTTAGCTCTTGCATATTGAATTTCAGAACCTTGAAAGTTAAAAGAATATTAAATACAGTTTTGCATCACCATCAATGATAATTCAAATTCTTGAAACTAATTGATTGTTTAATCATATTCTTGATTCTGTTATTTCAGAAGATGAGGATGAAGAGATGGAGACAGATCAAACCAATGGTCAATAAGGATAAGGTTTGTCCAGTCAGGTGTTACAGCTGGAAGAACAGTCTGCACTCACAAGTTTAACAGTTTTCCCATATTTTTATTAAGCAGAAAAGAACAGTGTTTACATATTTGGCTCCAAAGACAGATACTACACAGTCTTATAGTCAAATCTAAACTTAGAACTGAAATATCAGTAGTAACATTTACTTTAGTTTCTAAAATGTTACAATCTAAGTGTAATTAAAAAGTAAAACAAGTATTTTTTTAATAAAATAAATAGCATTTATTGTCATTGTTTTATTTAAATTACCATGTCTTTTAGCTAATTAATTACAAATTTTTAAATTTTAAATACAATAAGTCTTCATTTCCAGCATCTAAATATACAGTGTAGATCATTTGTAGGATAATTTTTTTGCCCATTAATTCTTTAATTGTGGGTCGTTTGTCAGGTAAAATGGATAACATGGAGTCTACGAGATCTTGTATACCTCGCTCATAGACAGTCAAGTCGATAGGGTGAACACTGCCACTTGTTATTGCTTTTACTAAGCCTACAAGTGTCTGAAATGTTAAATAAGATTTACCGGTTATTTTGTGTTTAAATTTGTTCATCCATGTCAATGAAGACTTAATTTCCTTAAATATGTTAAAACAAAACAACATCGTTTAACATTTTCCATCAATAAACATTATTCTCAATAGTTAAAAAATTTCTTCCTACTTTTGACGAAAGAATCCCACTTTTTTACTTAAAATTTGCAAAAGTCCCCCCTTTTCACCGAAGTAAAATCTGGCTACGCTGATCTGTGCCCACCTCGGAAATTTTACCAACAAAAAATGTAAGCCTAAAAACCTTTGTAAATAATGCTTGAAATAAAACTGTTCTAAAGACATTCTTAGGTATGCCCCATGATGTTTCAATAATTTTTTTTTCTACAAGCATTAGTGATCTTTGTTGATCGGAGGCAACAACGATTTCTCTAAAGCTATATTGTTACATTACCTCTGATTCGAAAGCCCTTCTGTGTGTGCACATTTCATAAAGCAGACAGCCTAAAGCCCAAACATCGCTCTTTGTATCGTAAAGCTTCCCTTCACATAATTCCGGGGCCAAGTAATAGGGTGTACCAATAACAGTGGACGTTTGTTTTGCACTAAATTCAGAATATTGTTAATAGTTAGTAAGGTCTTATAACGTTCTGTGAGATGAGCTGTATTTAAAATCAAAATTGTTTTGTTAACGATTGTGTTATTAACGACATTAAGAGAGAAAGAAAAAAATTACCTGGCCAACATTTTGGATATGCCAAAATCACCAATCTTCACCAAAACTCCATTTTTACCAGACAATAAAATATTTTCTGCTTTCAAATCTCTATGAATAATATCGAGCTTATGAATGTAATTTACCCCCAGTAAAATTTGACAAAAATAAAATAATATTTCCTGTAAAAATTTTAGACATTTACTTATTATTAATAATTACAATTATACATCATAAATTATATTTTTTGTATTTTACATGTGTAAATGAAGTATAAAATAATTAATCATAACTATTTACCTGTTGTTTTATTAATTTCGGACATCGTTGGTACATATATTCCGCCAGATTCCCGCTGACGGCATATTCCATAGAAATCATTACGTAATTATCAGTATAATAGCAGTCATAAAATTTTATTATGTTAGGATGATTCAATTGTTCCAGTATTTTTACTTCGTTAGTTATTCCCTACAATTAAACAAATGTTTATAACTATGTAGAATTTTTGAAAAATATTCTGGGTGTTAACATTATTATTATAATTATTAAATAATAAGCTTGTTTCCTTTTAAATTTTGTTAAAATTTATCCACCTGCTTATGATCTTGAATTTTTATATTTAATTCAATGTCCTTGACTATTGTTGACATTTGCTTTTTCTTATTTTCACATAAATATACGTTTCTGAAACAAACCCATTTAAATATATTAGGAAAATATGCAAATAAACAGTTCGTAAGATATGTAAAGATTATAATTGAATATAGTAACGATATAAAAACATGAATAAATACCCATATGTCCCTTTGCCTATAGTTTTCATTATATTTAAATTATTTTTTCTGAATCTTTTTTTGATATCCATTTTACTTCATGTATTTGTAACTATATCAGATGTGCAATTCATATTTCGCTGTTGTCAAAGTTTAGATAACTTCGTACTACCCACATATATTTTTAATTAGGGCGAATTCCTTGCTTGACTCAAATCAGTTAATACAGTTCCTCGGCTATCTCGTCCTGTGTCTTTTCTTTGCCAACAATGGCACTGATAACGCCCCTTGTTTTAAGTAAAAATAATGAACCTTAGACTGGCCGACACACACAATATTATTGTCAATACAATATCGGCAATAATATTGTTCAATATTTAGCTCCTGCATACTACACAATATTATTGACAATATTTCGTCGTAAAATATGATGTAGTCGATTAGTAGCTTTATTTGTGTGCAGACTTAATAAATCTAAAATGGATAGAAAGCTATTGCTTTAGTTACTGCATTTTGCTTACTTACAAAAACCAGACAATATTTTTTTTATCGAAGACTGGATGACGAAGAATACTGAGTTTAATCATTTCAGTATTATTAAAGAATTACAACTAACAGAGGTCATTCGTGAACAGGGGTACAAAGTGTGACATTAAATGCGACAGGTGGCGGTTCGATTCCCGGTCGAGGAAATAAAATATTTAATATCAGTTAATTTCTTCGCTCTGGTGTCGAAAAAAAGTGCAGTGTTTAGTTCCGGCACTCCACACACAATGCCTCCAAGAAGCCGGTGGAAAATGGGGAAAATTGCAATGGTATTGTTTTCAATGAACAACTGCTTTTAATACTTTGGTGTTATGCTAGTTCCTTTATTATGATAATTAATTAAATATTATCCTTTGGTTCCCTCTGTTGCATGCAGCGTACAACGTGAAACTAATTTTACTAGGAGGATAATTTAAAAATATATATATTTGTAAATATCAAGCAACTCTTATAACGCACTATTTTTCGTGACTTTATCGTGACATGCTTCAATAGATGTATTCCATAGATCTTGATAAGTTTCCCATGTTTTAATAAACTTTATCAAATATTGTTTTACAATGTGTTCGTCCATGCTTAATAGCATAAGCGTTCGACTCACTTGAAGTCTTTTATTCAACTAAGATATTGCTGCGCGCCTGCACACGACAATTTTATTGACAATAACTCCGGCTCCCCCCGGTATTGTCGTGGCAAGATCAGAATTTCTAGAAATCTACAATAATGTTAACAAACCTCAACATCAAACACACATACGCAATATTATTGTACGTGCGTGACCAGGCATACGATACTCAGATACTGTATTTAATATTTTTACAGATAATATCATTTATTTTCGGATAGTAACATTATTAGTAAACTGTCAAACATCAAATGCCAAATGTCATTTGACACTGACAATACCTAGGCTTCTAATTTAGTTTGAGGTGGTTCTACTGTGGTATTTGTATATTTCTCAAAATCTTATATACATTAATATACTATACTGACGGCTTAACTCAAGATCAGTTATTACATTAGCCGTCAGGATGGGCCAAATTATGGGATCATATAATGCTCGGAATGTAGATCTCTACATGGACGATACGCCAACTTTTAATACCCAAGATGGTTTTTCTTATGAACGAAAAGAACGAGGTATGATAAAAAAGTAAAAAATATTGTAACAATATATTTTGTAACGCTACATTTTTATATCTCCATTAAATTTCGAATTGTCGTTTTAATAACAAATATTTCTGTTACTTGTATAGTATAGATTACATAATAGACAGTTCTTGCTCTTGTTTACAGAAATGATAGCTAAAGAAGAAGATTTGATTTCAGCAAGAATTCCACCCAAGTATAGAGATTACTGTTCCCATTACTTACTTGAATATCAGGTGTGCCGCTATAAGCATATGCCACTTGTATATAAATGTGCTCATGAAAAACATGATTACTTAAACTGTGAACATCAAGAGTAAGTGTTATTTTAATAGAAATATACTTAATAACTAGTAATAAGTTTTAGCCGTGTGGTCCCGGCTTAGAATAGGATCACCCTGGTACTGTTGGTTTCGTAATAGGCGACTAAAGTACGTGTGGTAGAGTCACGTCGCCAGTAATGGCAACACGCATGGGCAGACTCGACTGGTTTAATACCACCCCCGGCATTTAAAGACGGCGTGGACTAGTGGCTCTTGTCACTGCGTTTCGCTTTAGGTAATGCCGGGCCCCGGCACCCAACATCCTCCGCCTTAAAGGCCGGCAACGCACCTGTAGCTCCTCTGGGGTCGTGGGCGGCGGTGATCACTTACCATCAGGTGACCCGAACGCTCATTTGCCTTATCCTCTCCCATAAAAAAAAAAAGAAAAAAATTATGACTCCATACTATCACACAAATTAAGAACATTTTTATAATGGGTATATATTTGTACTTCAATTTACTTTAAAAAAACATAGGTAATATGGCCCCATTACGCATAAAACATGCAGATTTGTAAATAACAGAAGCATTCCAAAAATTTGAAACATTTTGAAATAAGAAATGAGAATAATATAAAATGATCAATATTTCATTTTGTAATTACAGCTATGTTCTTCGGATGAAAGAATTTGAACGTGAGCGTCGCCTGAGAGTTAGAGAAAATCGTCTTGTTGGAGCTGCATAAATTATTATTATATTAAGTAGTATCAATGTTGTACATACAAAAATCGATGGAATTTCCTAGTAGTTTTATTTTTTTTACTTTTAAACTATATCATAAAAATCTATTTTGTAGCATATATTTTTAATGACTATTACATCCATTAAATTTGAAGTATATGAGTATATAGATATATAGATTGATAGAGTAAATTAATTTTAGGGGCCACTTATGGTACAGGAGCAAAAGAATGTGATTGTATTTTAAAGAAAATATCCAAACATTGGAAACTTAAATTTCAGTCAAATCAAATAAAGGCTTATTTTGTAACAATAATGTTGAAGATAATATTTTATTTCCATACATTTTTTTATTTATGAACTATTTAAAATAAAAGAATTACTAATTGTTATGGGAAGTCAGTAGTCAAAACTACATTTAAGTTGGTTAAGCCTTTACAGAGATAAGCGGGCAAAAGTGCACAAGCATTAATTTTAAAATCATTGTTTTAGAGTTCTATTACTAGATGAAATACCACATTCCCAATATACCGAACACATGGATGTTGATTTCCAAAATATATTTAATAATCGATCCATGTTGAGTTCTCTTTCTATATCCACTTTCACTAATTGTAAGAACGGTACTAGATTTCCTATATTAATCATCGATTTTCAATGATGATCCATCTCAGATTTTTTTTATCATCAGGTGTTGCACGGAGTCGTGGGCGGCTGTAATCACTTACCGTGCAACACCAAAGGACAGGTTCCTTGGCGGCCGTTAAGGTAGAGCGCTTTTTAAAGTTACCGTATATCGTATCAACCTGGAAACACTACCGCAGGGAGGCCATTCCACAGTTGCTTGACGCGTGGAAGGAAGTTCCTACGAAACCAAACAGTAGTGGAGTGCCACGTATCCAGGTGGTGTGGATAGTATTTTAGCTTATGACGTACTGTGCGATTTAAAAAAATCTGTGACAGGTAATCTTGGGCCAATCGGTGTTTTGGCGTGAAATACCGTCTCTGAAGATCCCTAGTTTCTTCGAGGGCAACTTGGACTTGCTTTCTAGGTGATCGTGATACTGACATTCACTTAAACAGTCCTTCATGGTCAAACATTAAGCTGATATAATATTCCCAATATGCTGATTATAGGCGCGGCCATTACAGGAGTATTTTGAAAGATTGACAAATAGTTTTGTTTTGGTGGTTAATGCGCAAACTTGAGTCTTCAGGGGGTTGAATTAAGTTTCTTCACCCCATGAGGAGACAACTTGGGCTTGCTTTATACTTGCATTACATTACCGAGTCAGCGTTTTCCCGAGAAAGACTTGCGTTGTTGGAGTAAACAACGTCAACTGTGTTATCTGCATAGGAATGCGTGCTAGAATCCTCTAACATGTTATTGGTATACTGTTTAAATAGTGTAGGGGACGCTAGGGTTCAAGGGCATGCATCCCGATTAAAAACCGTTGGCAGCGAGCTTGATGCTGCGCCCTGTGAGAAAGCTATAGAGAAAGGATACACTTGCATAATTTCCCGGGAAGCCCGTAGGATGGAAGTTTTGCAAGGAGCGCCTCATACCACAATCGATCGAAGATCTTCGCCATGTCCAAACTAACTGCCAGGCCCACTCCCTTGCTTTCAATAGCAGCCCAGCGGTGGGTTAGGTAGAGCAGAAGATCACCGGTTGTGTGACCATGGCCATATTGACGGATATTAATCAATCTCTGATCCTACAGATAAAACAAGAACTGGCTATTTATATTGCTCTCTATAACTTTTGAGAACATGGAGATGATAGCAATCTGTCATGGATCGGAATCACCCTGTAATGGATCGGAATCTTCTCCATGAACACTCCGGAGCACTAAAAGCCATATGGTCCACTCGACTTGTGGATGTCCAAAGAAGACAGAGCTCGCCAAACAACATTTTGGCTGAATTTAACTTCAGGCTAAGCTCTGGCATCGCGGCATGGACTGTGGCTTTATTTGGTTGTAATCAATGATTATTGATATAAACGTGGTTGGGGTTAAAGTAGCCTTGTACTTAAACTGTAGTCATTTACCTTGTCTATAGCTGGGAAACATGCCCTCGCTAGAATTCGACGCATTACGTTAGTTTGCAGACTTCTTGGAGACTCTGAGCGCTTCTATAAAATTCTAGGGGTGGGGATTGAGAACCGGAGCCCAGTATTACGTAATATGAAAAGCACTGGCACAAAGCCACTGGGTTCACTTTACACTGGTTTCTAATGCAGAGGGTGGTAATAATGGGTCGAATCTGCTCATGCGTTTTGTCATTGCTGGCGACGTGACTGTTACGACACCAACGGTACCAGGTGATTCTATTCTAGGCCAGGACATGTTTCGGCATGGCACTCGGCAACATGTTTTAACATCGATATTGCATCGTAACATCGATGTCAGCAGTAACTATAGCTATATAGCTATAATTAAAACTAGATCGTTTACTCGAGCTTTCTAAATTGTTATTTTTACAGTCAATTGAGAAAAAGTATTCGAACATATGGGTTTCTTATTAAAACATCGATATTGACAATATTGAATTGTCAATATTGAAGCTAAAGCATCAGCATTCGGTAAAAATCCAAAGAAAATTATCGATGCCAGCCAACATCAATATTTTTACTGAACAACACATATTTATATATAATTTTATTTTAAATACCGTTTTAAATTTTTAAAATAAATAATTATGGTGAATGTGTGTAGTGTGGTAAATACCACATAAATATATTTGAGAAATTCACTACATGAATAAGAGTATGATAATACTCTTAATCAAACACCGTACCGGATGTACAATTTTTAATATCTTTCTTGTTACAAAATCTTAAATTTTAATATTTTGTTATAGATGGAATTTATATAATCTATAATATTGCATACTCTAAAAAAGAATATGAATATAAATGACAACCCTCAAATAAGATAAATAATGTTGCCATTACATAAATCGTATTGCTTTGGATTTTTGGTTCTATCGCTAGAATGCAAGAAGGATGGGTTTTGACTGTAAACATTTAAATAATGATTTCTCACGCCTTTTATCTCGAACTATATTGACAAGCAATTATATCCTGTATTGCTCAAATATGTTAAGGTTGTCATGATAAACTGCTGTATAAAATGTCTAACAATTTTTGTAAACACGCTTGTCGAATACACAAATTATATGTATAATAGGCGAATGCTATTTATTGCGGAAGTAATGGCTTCCTAAAATTTAATTACAGATTTAAAGTTTTTAAGCAATAAATTAAACAAACTTCAATTAAAAAGCTAATGAATTAAAATTTTAAAGAGTATATGTGCTTCCCGTGAAGATTTGTGTCATCCGGCTTCTTTCTCGTCCTATTAATACCGCGTCCAAATTTTTACAAAGAAATTAATTCGAAAATGGGTATATTGTAAATAAACTTGTGTTTTTAGTTTTTCTTATCTTCAAAAATATTATTGACTCTGAATAATTTCCAGTTTATAAAGATGACGATAATATATAAGCTAATTGATATAGTGTGAACATGTACTCCTTCATCTTAAATTGAAGACTTCTTATTTATATATTATTTTGATATGGGTGATGCCGGTGGGACGATGTCTATTAGAGGCAAATTTAAAGGAAAAGTAGATGAGGATGAAGGTTCAGAAGAGGAAATATGGGATTCAGACCAAGAAGACGAAACAATTGCCCGAATACAACGGGCACACTTTGCCCAAGCAGCTGCTATGAACCCTCGAAGGAGAGCCGCTGCTCGATCTCCAAGGATGAGCCATAAACGCAAAATGGAAGCAGTCAAAAGTTTTCACAATTTTACAAAGAAATTAAAAAAAGACACTGGTATTACTATTCGAAGTTTAATTGGTCAAAACGTATTAGAATTAAGTGACTTTTCTAGTGAAGATAGTGAAAGTGATAGTGATGGTTTATCAGACAAAGAATTTATAGTTGATCCAAGTGCTGTTCATGATTTGAATGACGAAAATGAAAGTTATATTGATCCTGAAACAGGGGATTTTATAGAAGCCAAAAAGACAAAATTATTAGAAAAGCAAAAGCTATCACCTAGTAATAGTGATTCAATGAATGAAGCAAGTGCAGTTGAACCCAAGACACTTACAATAAATGATATTATAAATGAAGGCGATTTGGATTTGTCAAAAAATGTAGAGATCGCTGAAGTTGAAGAGAGTGAACTATGCCCTGGTAAAACAGCAGAAGACTTATTAAATTTGACAAAACAAGATAGTCAAGATTTTGAACCAGAAAATTTGAAAGGAATGGATGATATAGACATAAAACAAAGTAAAAGTGAAGAGGAGGAGGATGCTGAACCGTCAGAAGAAAAAAAATCCGAAACTGATGAAGAGGTAATTGTCAAAGATTCAATACTCTTAGAGTGAACTTTTTACTTCTAAAAAACACTATAAATTTAAAATATGAGTAAATATATATTCTGATATTGTCCTGCTGTCTCCACAGCATCTGATTGTAAATTTATAATGCTGTAGTTGTGGGATTGATTCCCACTTGGTAATGAATTATTTTAATTTCCTTCCTTCTGTAAAAAGACGAAGTGATTATACCAAAAATTAGGCAGTGTCGGGAATGGTGTCTCTTAACACTCATCCTACCATACTGGATAGGGGGGTTTAGTTGGATGAGGGAACCTAGTAAAGGTAATACAAAAATCATACAATAAATGGTTTTAATATAATTTCTTTTTAGTTTGTTATATGTAAATTATTTTTTATTTCTGTATATTTTTTGTAGAAGAAATCCTCAAATGTAAACACATTGAATATGAGGCGCAATATAAGGGAAGTAATGGATGAAAAAAATTTAGATGCTTCGACATTGGCTGCTCAGAGGCAGGAATCAGAGAGATTGGCTCGAGTTCAAGAACAACAGAGGATAATAAGAGAGGTATTTAATACATTATTTACACTATTTTATATAATTATAGAGCACATAGTTCCAGCATTAATGGATATTATAATAATCCAACATTATATGTTGGATTATTTTATTAATCTTAATTATATGATATTATATGATATCTGCTTTAAGACATTGCACTGGGTGGAGATTTGGCACTCCACACACAATTCCTGAAATTTGGCCATAATTTCTATCTTTCTAAAGGATAATACAACAAAATAAAACAAAATATATTCTATCAAAATTTATTTTATTGAATATAAAGGATAATTATTTTGCAGGTTCAAAGACAAATAGCTATAAATAGACAAAATAAAATACATCAGAAGACCATGTCATTGTTGCAAGGTGGATCATCAATATTAAAGAAGGGCAGTGCAGGGCAAAAACTAAAGTATGTAGTCTTAAAATTCCACACAATATTCTGCTGTAAATCTCTTATTTGACCATTTAATTAAAATTTTCCAGCTTACCAAACACAGTATTAGTAAAATTACCTTCGGGGGAAGTAAAGAAGACTTCAGTAAAACAGGGGCAATTAGAAGTCACAAAGGTGGCGAAGCCTACTACATCGGCTTTAGCACAAAAATTAGCCAGACCAGACCAAAGGTCGGAAAAAAAAGAGGTAAAATTCTTTTTTTATATTAAGTTGTTTTTTACATTATTAAAAACCCATTTAATAAATTTTTATTACAAATTATATTATATTAACTATATTTATATTAATATTAATAAAATTTTAAGTTATTCAAACAAACTATTTCACTATTTGGTACAATGGAACAGTTTTGGACTGATATGTAAAATAAATATTTTGAGTGTGGTACCATTTGTGAATGAAATGTTTTCATTTTCATACATTTCAATTTCACTACTCAATAGCCAATATAACGGAATTTAGGGAAAGGAATGGAGAATCTTGACACTGTTCTTCCTGAGTAACCTGTTAAAAATAAGAAACTCAAACAAAATCGGCAATAAATGTGTTATTCGGTTAAATTGTTGTTTTATGTAGTTATGTATGTGTTATATGTATTAAATATATATTTTATTCAATTTGTAGGTTGTAGAAATAGTGGACAGCAGTAGTGGTGATGAATCTTCATCATCATCATCAGATTCTGATGACTGTATAATGTTGTCAGATTCTGAAGTACCACCTAGTCCTGAGGCTGAAGAGGATCCTAGTAATTCTGGTATGATTTAACTACACAGTTTTAGTTATTGTTTGGCATTCTAATTTTTTTTTTCCATACCATATTATTTTTAAAAAATAATCACTATGAGATAGTCAATCATTAATCAAGAACAGAAGGAGAAGAAATATTGTCTAAAGATGTTGTTTCATATTATTTTTTAATATCAATTCATCAATATGTGACAGAAAATGCGAAGGTTGGGTTCGATTTCCACTTGTGAAGATTTAATGTGTATTATTTTAATCAGTTGGTGGAAACTGGGTATGGAAATATCTTAATGGAAACCTAGGTTCTATCTGTGTACCCTACTGTACGCAGGATACAGTGTGAATATAAATAAATAAATATATATGTAAAAAAATCGTTAATAAATTTAAAAACGAAATAATAAAATAACTTAAACATGTGTGGCACAATGACTTTAATAATTAAGTTTATTATATTCTAGGTCTCCATGTAAATGATGCATATAATATACCAGATGAACAAGGACGAGTTTTAATAAATATAGGTCATGCGGAAAATGAGGAAGATATATTCTTAGCACCACAAATTGCTAGAGTTATTAAACCACATCAGGTATGTATTCATTCATTCAAGAATTATGTTCATTTCCCCACTGCAGTGAACAAAATAGCTTTGAGTTTTGTCATTTACATTTTACATGTGGCAACTCCAATCTGGGAGAGGGGTGAGTGGAGTAATATCTTAACATTCGGTTCTCTCTGCCTCATGTTATATGTGTGACAAACCGTGAATCTAAAAAAAAATATTAGACAAAATTATAAATATTGAATATATATTAAACGAAAATGGGGCTATATGTTATTGAAACTAAATGTTTATATAGCTTTTAATATTTTCATTGCAACATAATATATTTGTTATTTTTTTGTTTCAGATTGGAGGAGTCAGGTTTCTTTTTGATAATATAATAGAGTCAGTGCAAAGATTTTCGACGTCCACCGGTTTTGGCTGTATATTAGCACATTCAATGGGCTTAGGGAAGACTCTGCAAATAGTGTGCTTTTGTGATATATTCCTACGACATACAAATTCTAAGACAGTTTTGTGTATTATGCCCATTAATACTTTACAAAATTGGGCAAGTATTTTTTTTTAATTGAATATAGTATTTTTTATAATAATACAACATCATATAACACATTCATATAAAAAAATCAAAAACATTGTACATATAGTTAATGAGGAGTGTGAGTGCAGAATGCTGATATTTTTGTTAATTTTGCAGGTAGCAGAATTCAATATGTGGCTGCCGTTAGATGCAGCAAAGAGTCCCATAGCGACACATGGTGAAGTGCGAGCGAGAAATTTTCCTATTTACGTGTTAAACGATAGTCACAAAACACTGCAAATGCGCGCGAAAGTTGTTAAGGTATTTGATATGTATATTATCTTTATCTATTACATTGCTATTGTATTGTAGATAAATATTTTTATATTTTTGTTTCATTTTTTATACATGTTTATAAAAATAAACTGTGAGAATATGAATTGAATACAAAAGTATTAACTAGAAGCTTCATTCTAACGACGAAGTTTTATTTTTTATTTTAATTTGTTTAAAGATCATGAACTGCAGATCCTATAACGTTTAAACCTAATCTAATTGTCTAAACTTTGCACTATATTATTAATAATATAGGTTTGCTATATAATAATAATATAGGTAGAGTTAAAAAAGGTAAATCATTTCAGGATTGGAAGACTACAGGTGGTGTTCTTATGATAGGATATGAACTATATAGACTCTTAAGTATGAAAAAGGATAAAAAACCTCGAAAGAAAAAGAAGGCGGATAAGAATGAAGATAAACAAAAAGAGGATAAAAAAAACGATTTAAATGATGAGAGTCAGGTATGTATCAATTAATTAATTTAATTACTCCTTAATTGTGAATTTCGTTTCAGTGATTTTTTGTAACGACGAAATGCTTTGGAAGCTTATAGTTTCACATTATTTTTGTTTGCGTTACCTTCTCGCATATATCAAAGTAGAAGGAACTCAGTGATGGAGCACTCCATTTTTTACTTTATACTACCAACTTTATCGCCAATACCTGCGACTTTATTTCGGAATCTGGCGTGTACGGCAGTGTTCCTTTGATAGGTTTATGTCTGCGTGCGTTGTCCTTAACAAATGGCGTTTTATTTTACAACGATAAATTTATTATTTATTTTGATCGAAAAAAAACTTTTGTTATTGGGGATTTTTAAAAAAAATTGTATTAGGCTTTTATAGAGTAGTTAAAACTGGTTTCATTCAAATTGGTGCTAACAAAAACATCTCTGTCTCTCTGTATAAGCATAGTAGTCCACACTTTGCCTTACTCAAGAGTGAAAATGGAAATAATTTAATCCTCTGAATGAGAATTGAACCCCCAATCATCGCTTTTACATTCAGACTCACCTTCTGTATCACGATGGAGGGACAGATCAACCGTACAAATCATTTAAATTAAAGCAATATTTACTTCATTTGTACTATTTTTTAGAGAAAATCCTAAGCCATGTATTAAATTAATTGATTTTAGAGTCTCGATACAAACAACTCTAAGCCAGAGGATAAAGAAGATGGCGACTCTTTAGGGAAAGATAATGAAGCTAAAGATGAGAAAAAAGAAGATACTCCTTGTGATGAAGATAAAAAACTTTTGGATGGTAATACATTTTTATTCTTACTTTTGGAAAACAAGTATTTTTTGTTGAGGTCGTTGTCGCGTGATACATCGTATGATTATTAATACGACGATTGTGGGTTCGACTTCCCATTCTGGTAACATAACAAAGTACGGCTTTGAGTTACGCCACTTAACACGCAATACCACGTAAGTTCGCCAGGAAGCGGAGTGGAAATGGATAGATAATTTTGTTATTTATAGAGCTGTACTCCCATTTGTATCAGGCAGTTTAGGCATTTAGCACAAAGTGTAGAAACATTCTCTTTTCAGAATTCCACCCGAATTCGATACACTCTATTTTCTTGTAAATTATATGGTATTTATTGTATTATTTTTTCAGAAATGTATGAAGCATTAGTACGACCAGGGCCAGACTTAGTAATATGCGATGAAGGACATCGAATTAAAAATTCCCATTCAAATATATCATATGCTTTAAAACAAATGAGGACAAAACGTCGCGTTGTGCTTACAGGTATCTAATGTATAATTATTAGAAATAAACAGTACAGTTTAATTGTTATCGCCCTTAAGTTACCTAAGCAACAATCTACAGCTGTAGATTGTTGCGTATCTTTGATTTAAGCGTTTCTTCTTTAGTTTCAAGTATTTTTCGTATTTTTTTTATATCCAGTACAAAGCAAGTTAGGCAGAGGACCTGGCAACCATCCACCGAATGGAAATGGCCGAATTCTAGAGGCATTATGAATTAAGTCGCGAAACTAACGCCGCGTTATGTCAAAAACAAAGCAAAAGCAAAGCGAGTAAAAATATTAAACATTTCATTTTCTCCATTGGGAATCAAACCCACAGCCTGTGGCGTTTCCAATTGCACCCTTGTGCCACTGCGTCACGATTTGCCTCAATTAGTACTGATTATATTATTTTTATATATCTATTTCATTCTCTCTGTTATAATATATAATTTTTATGTTTTTATGTAATTTTTATTTTAATGTTACTTTCTATTTTTAAGTACTTGCACAAAAAATATCCTTACTACACACATATTTTCAGGATATCCTCTGCAAAATAATCTATTGGAATACTGGTGTATGGTAGATTTTGTTCGTCCCAATTACTTAGGTAGTAAAACTGAGTTTTGTAACATGTTTGAGAGGCCTATACAGAATGGACAGTGTATTGATTCTACACCACAAGATATAAGGCTTATGAGATATCGAGCTCATGTCCTTCATTCACTACTTGTGGGTTTTGTTCAAAGGTATTTATTTCTTACATTTTTTTACTCTCCTATATCCATAATATATATCCATAATATCATAAAGTAATATTGATTATTTCTTTATGTTTTTATTGTATATGTCACCATAAGATTATAAAAACCGTTAGTTAATAGTTTTACTTGCGAAATTGTTAACTATCGAAAAATTGTGAACCGACATTATCAAACGCAAAAATGTAAATAGTAAAAATATAATTTATGCCTGCCACTTCCTAATAGTCAATGCCCTGCTATGCGCGACGTACATCGACGATGCGACCTAAGTTAAAAATAATATTTTTCACATGTTTTGTTCCCTTACAGACGATCACATGCCGTATTACAGTCAACATTACCGCAGAAAGAAGAATATGTCCTGTTGGTTCGCATGACACCATTACAGCGTAAATTGTACGATAGGTTTATGAATGAAGTAGTTAGATCTGCTTCTGTACCAAATCCGCTGAAAGCGTTTGCGATTTGTTGTAAGGTGAAGTATGGAAATATATGGTATTTTTACTTATTATTTATTACTTAAGAATCCTAAAAATGCGTTGGTTGTGTGATTAGTTTCGACAAAGCGTGGCTTTGAGCTCCGCCACTCAAATCTCGCAAATCTCGCATCTCGAGTATGGTGAATGGAGTTTTAACACTAATTATCCTCACCCTACCTTGCTACATACAGGATACAGAGCAAATAAAAAATATATATTTCCTCGTTCTTTTGAGACGTGTGTGGCGTCGAGTTCCGCCACTCAACACGCGATGTCTCGAATTTGGGCGAAAAGCGGAAACCTGAATTTATTGACGCTTGTTTATCTGCCTACTCTGCTAAATGCAGAATAAAACGTGAAGCTAAAAAATAATCAAAACTAATAACTAATAATTAGTAATAATCTACTAATTATAATGTGTAAAATTTTCTAATCAATTAAAAATAGTGAAATAAGTGAATTTATTATTATTATTTGTATGTTTGTTTTTAAATATTTCATTTTATTTTTTAGATCTGGAATCATCCCGACGTATTATACAATTATCTTAAGAAGCGCAGTGAAGTAAGTGCTGCTATTGAAGAAGATTTAGATTTAGAAGAAATCGGAGGAGTTACGAAAGCGGGACGTGCTAAAAATAATAAAACGACAAGGCGTGCAGGAAAACCACGAGTAAGTATATTAGTCATTGAATGCAATTTCATACTGTGGTCCTACATATGTATAGATATAACCGAAAATATTCTACAAAGATATTTAAAAAAAATGTAGTTAGATGTATTCCAACTATGTTAAGATATCTTCAGACATTATTTAATTATATTCAATATATCTATCTTGGTAATAATTTGCATTATATGCATTCCTTATTGCTTTAAATATCTTAGTTTTAATTATCTTGAACAGGGTTCAGCAAAGAAACCCGCAGCAACTATTCCTCCAAACACTACGGCGGCTGGAGCACGTCCAGATATGAACACATTTAATGACTCACAGCTTCCACCAAATGGACCTTATGGGCCTAATGCTTATCCAAGTGATTCAAATAGACTTCCTGGAGAAGGACAAAGTTATCCTCAATATCCCTACCAAAATACCAACCCTGGTTACTTTCCAACAAACCAGGAAGCGTCATATAATCAAGATTATAGCAATAATTATTACCCGCAACAAACACCATATACAGGAAATTATCAAAATCAATATCCACCCAATAATACCGAACAAGGTTACAATCAAAATTATTGGGGTAATGGCAATTACTATGGTAATCAAGGCTACTATGGGAGTCAACAATATGGACCAAATCAACCTCCTCAAGAGTTTAACGAAAATTCACCTCCTGGATACAACAATCAACAGTATCCATCAAGCTATACCCCTAATAACTCGTATGCGCCAACCGCTATGCCGCCATTCCAGAATAATCAAGAAGGTTACGGAAACCAAACTAGGCCTCCGTTTCAAGGACCGTTTCCAAATGAACCAGGTTATTCTGAATACAATGCGCAGCAACCTTCTGGGTCATATTCTAATAGTCAGCCACCACAAGAGTTTCCAAATCAAGCATATCCACCGAGCTTCCCTGCTAATAATGCTTACAATGCTAATACTCAGACCGCGTACAACCAATATAACAACCAACCTCCAAGTTATCAAAATTTTCCAAATAATCCAAGTAATATTCCAAATCCTCAAGGAAACATCAACCAAGCCCCTATTAAAACAGAATGCCCTATTGACCCTAATTATCGCAACGAAGTTAAATCTGAACCGATTGAAGCCCAAAGTCAGTCTGTGAACTACAATCATTCCTATAATTATCAACAAAATTCTTCATATACTGAAACAAATAATCCAAACGGCAACTTTCCATACTCTAATTTCCCCGCAGCTTTGGAAACTAAACCGCCTCTGTGTAGTTCTAGTTCAGGAAGTCCTGTCACCTCGTGGCCGATGCCAGAAACTCTAAAAACGGAGATTGATAAAATTAAAGCTGAAGATAAAATAGAAATGAAATCTGAATCAGATGGAGAAGTAAAAATTGAAGATTTAGATACGAAAAAGATAGTAAAAGATGAGGCTAAAAAAGATTTCAATGTATCCCCAATTATGCCTAAAAATATACCTTCAGAATTTAGCAAACAAAATTTACCTGTAACAAGTACAAAGACTGATACAACAGAGCCGCAAGTGGAGGTTACAAAAAAAGGAAAACCAAGAGGTAAAAGCAAAGATGATAAAAAAACAGATAAGCCTAAGCCTAGAGGCAGGCAAGCTAAGCCTAAGGGTCGTAAAGATCGGAAAACTTCGAAAGAGAAGGCGAATGGAGTTGAATCAGAATCAGAAGATAGTGAGAAAGAAGAAAAATTAAATAAAGAAGAAGAATTAGCTATAACGAAGAAAGCTGAAGAAGTTACTTACGACTGGGCAACAGAGTTACTAAAAGATTATATTCCTGGAATCATTGAAAATTCTGCAAAGATGCAACTTTTTTTCTACATTTTGAATGAGAGCATAAAACTTGGTGATAGGCTATTGCTGTTCAGTCAAAGCTTGTTCACGCTTAATCTGATTGAAGACTTCTTGGAGAGAAACTACATTCCTGGTACAAATCGTTTATGGGAAAGGAATACGTCATATTATCGTAAGTAACATATTATTTATTGCTTTCTTATCTAAATGGTATTGCAGAAAGTGGAGAACAGAGTATCTTAACACCGAGGTTCCCTCTGCCTATCCTGCTGTGTGCGGGATACAGCGTGAAGCTAAAAAAATACTTGCGAAAATGTATATATAAACTTGTAAAGAACTTTAAAATATTAAAACAAATATGATAAATTT
>JBAIZZ010000218.1:303338-395580 GCA_037355905.1 Heliconius aoede | reverse complement strand
TTTTTTTTCACAAAATTACAACAAAGTAAATGTATTATTGAATTGGCTGGAACTTTAATTAGATATTGTCTTTAAAAAATAACGTTATTAGAAAACAATAATCGTGTAGTTTAAATGGGTGTCTAATGTAGTGGTGAATAGCTTGACTCTTATAACTGGATAAGGAAAACATATTCATAGCTTATTTTGAGTAGTAGTAAAAAAGAAAAGTGTAATAATGAAATTAGTGACCAAACGCTATATATAGAAAAAAAACAAAGATTGCTATTAAAATAAAAAAAACATGTTTTGTAATATATGTATTTTTCATATATATTTATAAAACTTTTACAAAATTTAATTAAGTTAATTAAATAATTTAGGTAAATTTTAGATTTTAGAGGCCGTCGTGCAGGGCACAAGGGTGTGACTGCGCGACGACGCAACGCGACGGTTCTAGGTTTATACCCAGTCGAGGAATTAATTATTATCTATTAATATTTTCATTTCTTCACTCTGCCACCAAGGCAAAAGCCCGACGTTGAGTTCCACCACTTAACTCGTAATGCCTCTAAAAATTCGTTGAAAATTGGCGAACGGAGTGTCTCAACTCTAGGTTCCCTTTTGCTAACCTTACTGTGTGCCGGATACAGCATGAAGCAGATTTTTGAACTTTTACAAAATGCTATAAAATTAATAATGTTGTATTTGTAGATGTTGTGATACCAACTAATTCAGCTGAGAAAACCAATATTGTTCTGAAGGCGGGACAACGAGTTATGGTATTGAAATCACCTAAAGGAATCTATATGCAGTTAGAATCGGGAAAGATTATTGCAATCAAAACATCTTTAAAAGGCTTAGGACAAAAAGGAGGGGACAGCAAGGATATCCAAGTTGGTAAAAAAGGTAAGCTTTATAGGTATATAAAATTAAAGTAAATCTTTAATTTTTGTATATATATTTTTTGCTATTATTTAATGTTCTTATTACTTTTAGTCCTATTTAAAACATGTATTATAAATTTAATGCCTAATGCTTTTTTTTAGTTTTAGGTAACCGACCAACTCCAGTCAACATCCCGGGATCACTCAAAAACAATTCCGCAATAACAATAACTTCGAAATCTGGACCCAGACCGGGGCTTCATAGGTTAATGAGACCGTCAATGAATAAAATTGCGAGGCCTGTGATGCCAGGGCAGAAAATAGCCGACATGAGAAACAGGATGGGTGATCTACGTTCATACTCCTCAATGAGGCCAAAACTACCAATGTCTCCGAGGACGTTAAGACCTAATTTACCAGGTTCACTCAGTATTACAAAGATTCCTAAGGAGATCAGAAAACCCGGTGATATTAGTTCACGGATTCCCACCAGCATTAACGATGAACCACAAATATTGGACAGTGACGATGAAGATGATTCAGACAAAACATCCATACAATCTAGCAGTAATCAAAGCCCAAAGCCAAGTCCTAGCCCAAATGAAGTGACCGCAGAGGTTTCTGCAAAACCCACAGAAGAAGCTGTTAAAACTGTCGAAAAGGAAAATGTTAAGGTTGATAGCTTGCAGCCGGTTGTTCTGACAACAGACGAAAAATTACCCCCCGAAGAAATATTAGAAACTAAACCACCTGAAAACGAAAATACTCCAGAGCCTATGAATTTACAAACGAAATTGCAGGACGATGCGCCCATTAATCTCGTGAATCGGACGTCCAGTAAAATTAATTTATTAAAAAATTATCGACATCAACGGCCAGGGACTCGGCCTCAAAACGAATCTAGTTTGAGTCAATTAGAAAGGACGACAAGTTCATTTAACAAGGAAGGAATACCGGACTTCCGGAAAAACTTAGACGACATCACTCAGTCGTACTCTCCCGGATCAGAAGAGAAAAGTTCGTCTAGGAAAAAGAAATCCCCAAACAAAATAGACACATTAGAATCTCAAAATGAAAGACAACCGAATATGACGCACAGCGTGTCAAGTTTACTCGGACCCAACAAAGGCCGTTTGGCTGATAATATGCCTAATTCAACGCAAAATAGAATACCTCCCGCGCGTCCTCAGGGTAATATGACGGGTATGCCACAAGACGTTTATAATATGGGAAGTAAAGGGCCAATGCCAAGTATGGGTCATACAATGTTGGCGAACACACCGCCATTAAGTAACGATGTACCTCTGAGTGGGCCGATACAAACGCCGAATGTAACTCCCAATCCCTTGGCTACTTCAAGCCAACCTTACCCAAATAATCCACCAGCTGAGCCTCCGTATGGACAATATCCAGGTACTTTAATTGTTAATACGAATCTATACGAATATTAGAAATTTTAAAGTTTGTTTTAGTTGAACACATTAATATCAGAAACTACTAGTGAGGATAAAAAATATATATTTGTGTCTATTTATCGAAGAAAGTATCACATTGTAATATATACGAGGCTGTCGTGGCGCAGTGGCACAATAGTGTCGGGCGTAAACGCGACGGTTGTGGGTTCGATTCCCACTCGAGGAAGTGAAATATTTCTTTACGTTTATATTTCCATTTTCTTTGCTCTGATGCCGAGGTTCCCTCTGCCTACCCTGCTGTGTGCGGGAGACAGCGTAGAGCTGAAAAAAATAAATTCATGTCATACATAACTTTTAATAACTTACAATGGTTTTATTATTTAGCAGGTTACATGGGCTACGGGGCGTATCCCAGCAGCGCGTATTACGGCGGCTACGGCGCGTACTACCCGTATACAGGACCGCCCGACCCCTACCCGCCTAACCAGTGGTAAAAATATTAAGATAATTATCGAATGTGCACGTGGACTTGGATACTATTTATTTATGTTTTTAAAAATATGAAGTTAATTTTATATGTATATATTCAAATCATTTTTAAAACTTGTGATTCATTTTTACATTTTTAAAGTGTCTACACTCACAAAATAAATTATATTGATATCAAGCAACGATTTCATAATAATATAGCCCCGCATTTAAGAAAAAAAGATTTGTTCATTTTTTTTATCAAAAAAAAATGACTACTGCTTTCTTTTTTTTCATGAATACGTTTTTGAAAGCATAAGTCTTTTCAGATTCAACATTGTTCCGTAAACGATTTCTATGAAGGCTGTCTCTCCCGAGGATGTTGATTCTTTTACTGTGTGAAGTTTATGTGTTAGTCGAGTGAATGTTTGTGTTAAGTTTTATATATTGTATGGAAAATAACGTCGATCGTATGTATAGTTTTAATTTTATATTTTATTATTATTGCCATTACACTATAGTAATGTTGTTTTAGAAAAAAATATATATGGTATTTGTATATCTAATCGGATTCTAATGAAATTCGGACGTCGCCGTCTTCTATATAATGTGTGATGCGAGCGGTATTCAGTTTTCATTTTATATGATTTTAAATACATGAGACAAATCAAATTAAAGTTTGTAAATAGTCTTTCAGCATTTTTTAAATTGTAGCTTAAATTTACTTAAAAAAAAAAGAATTGTAATCACTTCCGGTACGAAATGAGCGTTTTACAATACAAATAAAATATTCAAACGGTGGAAGTTGATGTTTCGGTACTTACTTACGAGTATACGTGGATTGTGAACAAGCTTAATATTAAATGTGAATAATTAAGTATTAGGGTAAAGTTTAAACGGAGCAGACGACAGTGCGCTATTGTATCTTCCCTTTGTAAGGCTATGGATAGGGCGATAGATGTGATATGTTACTTAGGTTAAGTGAAATTAGTACGTAACGAAGTATTTATCGTTTACTAGCTTACTTTTATAATATAGATCGTCTTAGAAACTTGCGGTTGTTAAAGTCAATCGAGTAGTTTATATGTATTCGTTCATAGATAAGTATCTTATCTGTGCTTTAATGAGTTGATATGATCTGATGTGTATTCTTACGCGTTGTGTAAGTTACAGTTTTATATGGCGTATTTTGGTTGATACACAGTTACGGTTGATTTTTGACTTGTAAACTTTTGCAGTATTTAAATATGTCGCGACACATTATGGTAAATTCCAAGTTTTAAATATTTAAGCGTTAAAGTTACAACTTTGCCTGTTGCAGTCACAAAGTTTCTTAAGTAGTTTAGCTTGTTCACTGGGAACTTAAAAGTTTATGAATTATATATTTATTGTCAATGGAAATTTATTAATTTCTCTATGTATATTATGTATAGGCAATTGGTGGTTTTAACATTTTGATATTTCATTTTACACCTAAACACGCCAAATAAAATGAGCCGGTTTCGTTGTAAGATGATATACAGACTTTCTATTTTGTATGTCGTCTTGTGTACAAACGTTTGAAGTCATACCTGTAACGTTGCATTTTAAAATGATGAAATAGAACTGTACTGACGGTATCAAATAAAGTAACTAACAAACTAAAGTTTTGTTTTTTTTTATATACCTATACAATTTTAGATGCTATTGCCGAAAGTAATACGTCCAATTGTAATTGTTATTTTTTTTAATATTTAACTGGTTAATATGTATGGTTCACAAATTTTTATAGTTTTGAATAATTAATATACATCATGTATAATTTTATTTATTTTTTATGATTTTAGCCATATTAAACATACTGTAAAAATATATAGGATATTATGTACATACGAGTTTATTATGTATGTACTCGTATTTACGTGATAAAAACTTAATTTTGTATTATATTACATTGTTTCAATGGAATAATATAAGTCAATTATGTCTATTGTAGCCAGCTATTGGAATTCTCTATTGAGTAAATAATAATATTATTTTTAAAAATACAATGAGATTCAATAATAGACATGCATTTTTCTCAACAATAGATATCAATATAATTGTAGGTTGCGGCACCGACCACTCGTGATGTCTGGCTTCTGAATTATTATTTAGAATTATATACATATTATGTTTGTATCAAATAATTATAAAAACAAGTATAAGTATATGTACTTATTGTAATTATTTCATATATTTTCGTTTTTTTAATTTTGTTTATCTTTCAGTCTTACATAACCAGTACGAGTCTTCGTTCAGGCGTGCATCAGTAACAGGGTTCTGCATAGAAAAGTCTTAAGTAAAGAAAAATGTGCCTACAACTGTATTTTGTAGAATAATTACTAATATTTTGTTAATTTGGCTATAGAGGCTGTCGTGGCGCGTGCGAGTTCGACGTTCCCTTTTGGGAAATGAATGATTATTTATTAATCTTTCCATTTCTTCACTCTGGTACAAAAGCACAGCATTGTGTTACTTTACACAAAACGTAATGCCTCAAAAAATCGTCAGAATGAAGAGGTATCAGGAGGTATCTTTCATCCTCGTTGTAAATTTATATATAGCTATCTAATATATTAACCAACTGATGAATACATTGGAATAACCGTTATTTAATGCCATTTGAACATAAGATAATAAATTCGTCCATTTATTTAAATCTAGAATGATGTCTGTCATTATAGAAGCAACAGTATTGCCCATTTACTAGACAAAGAAGTTAAAAGATAAATTACATGCTGTTTATTTTTTGCTTAACAACAAAATATAGCGTCTTTACTTCTACTATTGTAGTTCGTGAGGCCGTTGACCACCGACGGTTCTTTTGTTATTAGTGTTGTGCGTTGATAGCCGAACTAAAATTATGATTATGTGAAAATACAAGCGTAAATAAAATGTCTATCAATTTTTGTAAGTAATTGTAGATAATGACGATGAGCGAATAAGTAGTTGAAAATGGAGAAGTCAGTAGGTACTGGTAGAGCGACGACAGCGGTATGTACTACATGGTAGATAATTAAAATAAAGGTAAATTTTTAAAGTAAAATACTTTTCTTTTGAGTTTTCGTATCGAATACTGGCGATTACCTTATAATGACTGGCCTCACTAAAACTATTATAATATATATATTTCGATTGGAAGAGCTATTCCTCTTTTGATGATATGTACATTGTCTTTTTTATAATATGTATTGTTTTCTATAGGAAGAGGCCAGTCGTAGCGCAGCGGCGCAAAGTGTAACTAAAAGCGACTGGTTGTGGGTTCGATTCCCACTCGAGGAAGTTAAATATATATTCACGTTTATATTTCCATTTTCTTCGCTCTAGTGTCGAGGTAAAGCGCGGTGTTGAGTTCTGCCACTCGACACGCAATGCCTCCAGAATTCGTCACACCTATGGGTGTGACCACTGCGCCACGACGGCCTAGTGCGTCATTGTTGCACCAAATGAGGTATATGTTTCCTACATACATTTGGAATAGCAAAAGGTATGTATTATGTACCTACGCAGAGAGAAATTAGCGTTAACACTCTTTTTTCCACTTTTTATAGAGATTGACAAATATTGATTTTGTTTTGATACCCAACGTCGTAATTCCTACCATCAATGTATAGTTAGTTACCTATGTAATATCATTATTAGGAAGTAAGAAAGTGTATGATTAAACTATCGTGTAAACGATAGTTGTGGGTTCAATTGCAGATTATTTGTATTTATTCTCCCAATTGGAGATTATTTGTATTTTTTATAGTATGAAAGGAAAAAGAAATTTCCTAATAAAGCAACGACTTTAAAACGATGGCAAGGTGAAGAGCGGAGAGTAAACACAAACTCATATCTGCTCTAATGCGGGAGATGCGTATTTAGCCATGGAACTTGCTTAGTTATTCAACTATTTAACGACATAATTGAGTAAGATTCAATTTGTGTGCTAGGTAGGTATTACAGAGTTACGTGACGTGACGTACTTACAAAAATTTAAACTAATTGCATTTTTTTCATTAAAGACTTAAGCATTTTACGCATCGATCGCTCCAAAAGTGTTCAGACTACACCACAGCTTATCTAACTCATGTTAAACAAAACAAAAAGCTTAAGTCAATTTCCTATACAATAGAACGGAATTGGTCATCTATAAATGCAAGCCAGTCCGCCGTCCGCCTTCATTATTACTGTGATAGAAGTCGCGGCCGGGCCATTACAAAGTAAACAGAAAATATCTATATAAGTATCTAGTGCTGTGACGAAATTGATAAAATACATAACACATTTACATAGATGTGAATTAAAATCGGTGGACTTAATCAAGATGTTGTTGCCTTCATTTTTAGTAAGTTAATTAATAATTATTTACACTTTTATATTATTGTTAATAATAATACATTTTGTGTGCCTACCCAAGTATTTACTTTTTTTCTATTGTATAAAGGTACGATAAACTTAAAACTAAATTAATTAAATAATTTTAAATATAATTATTGTGACAGTTTAATTTATATTTGAATGAATGTTAGATATTTGTACTTTAATAAATATCTTTTTATAAAAGTGTATTAGGTAACATTGTTTTCATTGGATATTTTTCAAATTTCGTTTTACATTGAATTCCCGTTTGTATATCTTTTATGATTTGGGATATATACAAATAACTGATACGAATTGAAAATAATACAAACGCTCGTTTTGTATTAGTTCAGTGATTGTTGGGATTATCTACAGATAAAAAAATCTTGTTTGTTTTCGTTATTCAGCATTTAAAATTTTCGAATGATTTAATTGAAACTTTTTGCAAATAATAGATAAACAATACGACGGATATAAAATATGTGCTTAGGAAGTAATATGGAATTTTAATAGTACTGACAAACTTTTTTAGTTTCCTTAAAGTTTTAAGGAAACAGATAACTTGGTTTATTATCGATGTAAACCTATCAATTTCTATTTAAATGACTTTGTAGGTATTTACTGTGTAATTATTTATATAGAAGTAATAAATACCTAGGTTCTGCTTGCAGAACCAGAGCAATAAAAGTAAGTGTATCCGATCGGTTGAATAACTAACAAGAAAAACTTTCTCAGCCACATACCTAGCCATCACGTAATAAATAATTAAGACAAGCTACGCTTGAAAACTCCATATTGGCCATCCAACATGGAGTTTTCTCGTTTGTTCTTTATAAATCATTTGGCTTAAATCCTATTAGTTGCACTTTCATTTTAATATCTCTCTCTCGCCCGTAAACTGAGTTCAGTACACCCAAAGCGACCTTCCAATTTGTTTATTTTATGGGAAAAATATTAACCTTTTACAAATTTCACCGTTAATTTGGAGTAAAATTCTTATTACAATTTTTATGATTATATAACCACTAGAGCTTAAAAATTATTATTTTTTTACTTCTCTTTAATCAAAGTAAGCAAATGAATATGTAATTTTACAGTCTATTGCATTTTTATTTGCTTTCATTAAATATAGCTTCAGAATGATCGTGGGCGATCGCCTTTGAAAGTGGTTGCTTTCTAGGACAGTCCTAGAAAGTGAATATATCCGCACCATTAACCCTGGCCTGCCCACAAAGCGCTATCTGATAGTGCCAATATCTCAGATACAAGCGTTGTTCCAGTTATTAATAAAAGAATTTGTAATTAAAAATATTACGCGTAATTATGTGTGGTATAAAGTTTTTTTTATTATAATTTAAAGAAAAAAAAGTGAGGCCGTCGTTGCGCAGCCGCAAGCAGGATGTGACTGTAACGCGAAGGTTGTGGGTTCGATCTCCACTTGGGAGATTAAAGTATTATTTATTAAGATTGTCCTTTCTCCTCCTCTCCTTCTCCTCCTCTGACATCATTCAACAGAAACGGAGTATCTTAACACTAGGCTCCCGCTTCCCGTTTCAGCTCGTCTTTATCTCAATACAAATAATGACAATGAAATTTCTAAAGTTATTTTAATTTGAGTTATTTGTCAACGTTTTCACCCTTACCGATCATAATTACTTATTAAGAAATAATATAACAAAAAACGCAAGCTCTCTCAAATATAATTCATCAATGAATTGCAATATTTAACAAATAAACCAAAGTGGGAAATCGGGGAACGGAGTGTCATAGCACTAGATTCCCTCTGCCTATCCTGCTAGATACTATGCGGGATACAGCGTGAAGATGATTTTTATTTTATAATATACAGTTATCATTTACTTTTAACCTCTAAATTAAATTTGTTACACAATGTTATGATGTCACGGACTAATAAAATAAAAAAAAAACGGTCAAGACCGAACTGTAGTTACGCGTTAAATGATCTGTACCTACCTACTAATAATTAATTTACAAGTTATGATTACTCTTTATAACTCTCGAGTAGAAGTCATATCTAATGTATTTTATTTTATTTTGTTTTGCCTTATTTTATAATTTTAGCATCGAGTTTGATTATTAGACGGGATTTCTGCTAAAAGTACAGATTTTGACAAACACTTGTATTAAACTACAGTATCTGAAGTCTCATTTTATAACATAACATAACGTATCCCGGACACAGCAGGGTAGGCAGAGGGAACCTAATCCGTTCAACTGCGTTCCCCACTCTCCGCCGAATTCTGGAGGCATTGCGTGTCGAGTGGTCGAACTCAACGCCGCGTTTTGCCTTGATACCAGCGCGAAGAAAAATAAATATTTTTGTGGGGATCGAACTCACCACCTGTCACGTTTACAGTCACACCTTGTGCCCCCGCGCCACGACTGGCCTCATTTAAATTTGGTTTATTTATATTGCAATTCATTGACTAATTATATTTGAGAGAGGTTGCGTTTTTTGCTATAATGCTTCTTAATAAGTAATTATTATCAGTAAGGGCGAAGGCGTTGACAAATAACTCGACGTAATAACACCTTTAGAAATCTCATTGTAATTATTTGTATTGAGATAAAGACAGCTGAGCCGATAAAAACTTCAAAGATCCCTTTGAAATCAGGTGTAAATGGTTTAAATATTGTCTAAATATCGAAGTGTAGGCAAAGATTTTGTTAATCTCTGTCGTGACTTTATAAAATTAAACCCGTGTAATTTGAATCTTAAGGTTAGTCATTATATTCACTCGAAAGTAGATTTGTTTATCTTTAGACATTTGTAACAATAACTAAATAAGCACTTACTGATTATTAAAAGTCTATCTCTTACTAGATAATATTCTAGAAAATATTCTTATCTAGAAAATATTGTGGTTAGTACCATTTTGTATTTTATATTTATTGCTATTTTGTATATAGCTCGCTGTCCATATCAACAGAGACTTTAAGTAGTATAAATTCAATTTAATTTAAAAAAGTAAGTACTAATTCTACTACATTCTACCTTCTTCTTGGCATACTCTATATTCCATAATATATCCACTATAATTGGTGGTGACACAAGGATATGAAAAGAGCATAGCAGTAAAGAGATAGTAGATGAAAGATTATAGCAAACTCCAACCTTATTCAACTGTATTGAGCAAAATAAAGCATATTAATAAAAAATTTACTAAAATCGACGTAGATCGATATATTCTGACTGAGAATGCAACTGGTTGTGGGTTCGATCGCCACTCGAGGAAATGAAATTTTTATTTAAATTTATATTTCCATTTCTTCGTTCTGGCGTCGAGGCAAATCACGACGTTGAGTTCTGCCACTGAACACGCAAATCCTCTAGAATTCGGCGGAAAGTGGGGAATGGAGTGTCGCAGCACTAGGTTCGCTCTGCCTACCCTGCTGTGTGCGGGATACAGCGTGAAGCTGATTTCTATTTTATATTTGTTTCCTATGCATAACATAGGATAGTAAAGTAGCTTAATTTGAACAAGAATAAACCAACGAATTAACGAACCTTACTAGGAGGTACGTATTTATTTACGTGTGTTCTTAACCAAAATAACTATTTCATAACATAAAACTTTAATTAAGCATTTTTATGAAAGATTTAAAATTTAATGCAACTTAAGGTACCATTCCATTCCACATTAAAATAATTAATTAAAGTTTACAGCTGATGGACTAGTTAGGAAGTAAAAAACAAATATATTTCACCTACTTAGTTTTACTAAGAACTTTATTTTTTAGCTATATTACAGTCCAAAAATTGTGACATTTTCTAATGTTACGTAATATACTTATTACTTACACCTAGCTACGTTCAATATTTCGCAATATTAGGCAGAGGGAGCTTAGTGTTAAGACACTCCGCTCCCCACTCTTTTAAATTTCCTCAAGTGGGAATTGAACCTATAACATTCACACGCTAATGCCCCTGCCCCATGACTGGCTTCATGATCATCATCATCAAATATTTTATGTTACTTAATTTTAACAATAGGATTATTCGTAATAAATTATTATTCTATTTATAATAGCTCCAAAAGCTATTCTCGTATATATCAATATTCTATAACTTTAAAAATTAGTTGGAAATAAAGAACTTAAGTGTATTAATCGCGCGTAGCGAACTATAGATCTGACGATTGTCACAATAAGATTGAGTGGCGAACTTTCGTGTTAGTTTTTTTGAACACTTTTTCTTATCATGGCATACTTTCCTCGATCGAATTGCGGTGGGTGACGTAATGAAACCTTTTATTTTGTTTGTCTGTTTGGTGTACTATTAAATTATTGAGGTCCATTTTATTTTTGTTAAACTTTTATTAAATAGTATTTATGTAACTGTTATGAGGCTAGAGGCCAGTTGTGGCGCGAGGCCACAAGTGTGTCTGTAAACGATACTGGTTGTAGGTTCGATCGTCACTCAAGAAAATAAAATATTTATTAAATATTTTATTTTCATTTCTTCGCTCTGGTTTTGTGCCAAAGCGCGGCGTTGAGTTCCGCCACTCAACACGCAATGCCTCCAGAATTCCTTTCCCCTCCCTCTCATTAGGTTCTTTCTAACTACCCAGCTGTGCGGGATATAGCCGCGAAGCTAATTTTTTAATTTATGTAACACAGAATGTCATTTTAATATAGTTAATTTGAGATATAAATTTAAATTTTTCAGTTTACATTCGGTATTATAGCGGTTGCGTCATTAAGAGTATCTGTCGAGAATACTGAAGATATTCATACAAATGTCGAAGAAGAACAAATATCAAATAATAAAGAACAAATGCACATGCAACCTGTCTACTACGTCACAGACGAAGCAAACGTCGATAGTTACTTAGTTCCACCAAACCCCAATAAGCCCCAGGAGGTCCTCCATGATATGCTTGTGACGCCAGCTACTTTTTTGCTGCCACCAGCTTTAGATACACAAAATGAACATTACTACAAGCCCACAGAACCTGGAGATCAGAGTGATTGGTATCCCATAGCAGCGTCGCCTCAGAAACAAATGGAAGTCATACCAATAATTACAAATGATCGTTTAGAACCATATACAATTAATGAACATTTGAGAACGGGTAAAGCACTGGAAAGCCAAGTAATTCCGGTGCCCTCAAGAAATCTATTACCACCACGTGAAGACGCACCCAACGATTTTATAATTTTATCACCGTCTCCGGATTTAGAGTTACCGTTGGAGGTAATTGATCATACTCTGAGAAATGATGTAAATTCAGAAAAAGCTTTCATCGTCCCTGTACCACAGTTTGGGAAAAAGTATCCATTTGATTTACGAACAAAACAGAATGTACCGCTTCCATTTATTATTCCACCGAAGAGAGTTCCACAAGAATATAAGAATCCTACATTATTATATCCTAAGAAATATCTCAACGATTTTAAACCTGTACCTATACCGATATCACAGCCAGATGAGGTAGACGCAGAATCACCAACTATTGATCCAACAAAAGCGCCGATCCCAACAACTTCGAATAATGATAATAATTATTTTAGACCAGGAGATGATAAAAAGGTTTACTTATATGAGCAAGCCGACCGAAAACGTAAATTAAAGGAGCACGAAGCAACACGAGTATGTTCGTCTTAAATGTACCTATATAATGATTGTATAAATAAATCCAAATATTTTAAGTAATTCATATTTTATTTTCAGCCCGGAGTAGAAACCGATGAATCCCATAAAGAAAATCCTACAGAGCAAGAAGCTTCAGAAACACATTACAGAGAGCCTGGACGTAAGGATATAAATTTATAAAATATATTAAATTACGTGGTAAGACTAACATTTTTTCGATAACTCATTAAAATTAATTGCATTTTCTTAGGCGATGCCCACCCACATCATTCCAGAAGAGCACCTCTCGCTCCTTTAAAGCAGCCAGTCATGAAACCTGCCGGTGAACGGACAGAATTTCGAATGCACGGCATGAAGGGTCCACATAGTTATCAATTTGGTTACGATACTGGGAAAGGGTAAGTTTAATAAATTAGTTAAAAACACTATTATTTATTTTAATTTATTTATTTCACTATTATTTATTTATTTATAGGATTTATTATTTAGGCAATCGTTTTTTTTCAGATTTTATTAGAAAATACTATTTATAAACGTAATAACGTAAAAGATTTTCTTTCATTTTGTCAAAATATAATAACATTGTATTTTCTCTCTGTTAAGACAATTCTTATATGTCCAAATAATTCAAGTCAGCTTGTTTTTGTAATTATAAATGATATAATTAATTTCAGTAAGAACCGTCAGTTTAGATATGAGGAACGCGATAATGACGGCCACGTGAGAGGGCACTACGGGTACGTGGATAAGTTTGGGAAACTTCGAGTAGTGAATTACGACGCCGACCCGGAACATGGCTTCAGAGCTGAAGAACCCGTAGAGAAGGAATAGAACTTTATTTTAAACATAAGGAGGGATCTTAAGCTTAACTGATAATGGAATAGAAAAATATTCATTTTATACTCGTGAGTTGTGGTGACACGAATTTTATAACTTATGCGTTGCGTTTGTAATGATTACAAATTTTCAGTATACCAATATATATTTAAGATTAGTTAAAAAATTGTTATTTTGTAATATATTGTTCATTATAAGTTCGACTGGGCCAATAGATCAAATATTGTTTATATTCTGCAATGCGAGTCAATTTCGACAATATAATTATGTAAAAAGTATAGGTATGCCTATACTTTTTAAATTAGTTTAAAATAGTATACTATTTTCGAATCTATTTTTGTTTATTGTTGAATTTGTTATTTAATGTAAGAAATCTAATTCTTTAAAAAATATTAAGAGATTAATACCTATCTAAAAATATTTTCTTTAGTTTTAAATTTCACTGTCCGTAATGGTTTAAACCATTGAGGACCAGAACCAAAAACACACATCTGTAGATGTGTGTTTTTGGTAAAATTCTTGTGAATTTTGCCTACCTATTAAACTGTAGATATTGTACATATATTTTTATAAGTCTATTATATAACACTAAGTACAAATATATTCTGGAAAAATATATTTATTATAAAAAATATTAACGATGGATTATTCTAATAGCAATAAGCACATATAAAAATATATATATATTTTAAGTTCCATAACAATGGCACTGAAAAGTTATAACATTTTATTGTTACATTAATAATAAAAAAACCTATAAATATCAACGAATAGTTAGTTTCTTTAAGTCTTGATCAATAACGTCGAGAAGGCTAGAGGCGCCAATACGAAACAATTCAGGGGTGAGCCATTCCCGACCCAACTCGCTATAAATCAAAACCAGCCAATTCACCGCGTCTCGTGACGTTTTTATGCCACCAGCCGGTTTTAGTCCTACCTGTAAATAAAATATTGCCTTTTAATCTAAGAATTCAACCTTTTTTATATAAAAGGAAAATTTAGGTGTATTTTTTAAGGTTTATGCTGTATTTCACATATAGCAAGCTAGGCAGGGGGGACTCTAGTGTTAAAACATTATTACGTTTCTCTCTTTCACTTCACAAATTTTGAGATTGCGCTGTTTTTGTACCAGAGCGAGGTAATTAATAAGTAATTCATTTCCCCGAGTAGGTATCGAATCCACAACCTCACGTTTGTAGTCAAACTCGAAAGTAATTTATGATGTCACTTGTTACAGATATTTCTCTGTAGAAAGTAGGTATTTAAGATAAATCAACAAAGGCCATTATAAAGTCAATAGTAGTTCTTACAGGTGACCTGGAAATTTACTGCACACAATTGAATGTGCTATTTACAAGATGTATTGCTACTACAGATAGAAAATAAAAGTAATAAAATTGTATTTTTTTTTCTAGTTCCCCTGTATATAACAATTTTTTTTTCTCACCAAATATAACCGACAGCGATATAATGGCTGCGGCTGTGGGTTCGATTCCTATGTAGGCAATTAATTAAAAATCAAAGTGAGATGTTTAGTTGTGCTACTTGACACAGATAGCCTCAAATCTAAAGCAGAGGACATATCGTCTTGACACTAGTTTTGCTGTCCTGTTCTGTGGGACGTATATATAAAGAATCAAGTGTCAGTCTCAAATGAAAACCATATTTATGTTTAACATTTTTAGTGTTATTCCACACTTAAGAAAGAGAAATATTTATTTATAAAACATTTTGAACAAACTGGGATTTGAATAGGAAAAAAGGACACGGGAAAGCACGTAAAGCTTAGTGGTCAGAGCGATTGGATGGTTTATTAGAGGAGGAAGTTTATTTATAAATGTAATATTTACTTTTACTCAAATATGGATAACACTGTTGATTATAGAATATAAATCAGATTCATGATGCACACATCCCACACACAACAGGGTAGGCAGAGGGAACCTAGTGTTAAATCATTGCACACCCCATTTTCCGTCGAATTCTGGAGGAATTTTGTGTTGAGTGGGAACTCAAATTCAAACAACTATTTTATTTCTGAGAGTTGTGATAAAACTCACAATCAGACGCCTTTATAGGCACACATGTGTCCCTGCAAAAGTGCTATAAGGCCTATTAAGTTTCTTGTTAAATGAAGTACATTACACATACCCGGATGCCTTTCATCTGATAGAAATGACGGATAGCTCTGCACATCACTAGGCCCACTGGAAGAGTTGCATTAACAGCTTCTTTTCCAGTTGATGTTTTAATAAAATTTGCACCAGCTAACATTGCAATCATAGATGCATTGTAAACCTGAAATTTAGTTTTTCATCATTTTTATACTAGTATAGGTTTATTGTATAGAATAATGTAATTTAAGACATATCATTTACCTACTTAAGTATTGTTTTTTTAATTATTACCATAATTTTAAAAATATGCTTACATTCTCATAAGTACCGAGTTCACCCACACCAAGTATGACTTTGAGATGAGCATCCCCACACGCTTGTTTCATTTGTAAAATTTCGTTATATAAAACATCCCATTCCCCTGTTAAAACCAAGCTTCTATCTATGACAACATCTATCTCTGTAGCTCCACTATTTACAGCAAACTTTATTTCCTGTAGCCTTGTCTCTAAAGGATACAGGCCAGCTGGAAAACCTGTAGCCACTGCAGTGGAAAAATGCAAAACATACTAAGTATAAATATAAATAATTACAGCATAAAAAATTGTTATAAAACCATACTGCAAAAATTTTAATTCATTATATTATTAACTTTTATTTGCCAAATTTTGACTCTTTAAAGGAATATAATTAAAATAAAATTATAAACAACATAAGTACTAACCTGAAGCTATACGAATTTCAGACATCAGTCCCATCCTGTTAATAGTATCATAAGCATCTTTCACCCTGCTAGGGTACACGCACACTGCTGCTGTCCTAATTTCTTCATCATAAGATTGAAGAGGATAAGCTGCCTAAAATATTTTAACATTTTATAGGATATGGTACATTTATTTAAATATATTCTAATAAGATAAAAAAATAAAAATCATAATTTTTTTTTATATATATTCTAACAAGTTTCACCTTATGGCATAATCTTGTAACATTTGACCGTGTATCATCTCCTGAAAGTGTTGTTAAATCTATTAAGCTTACAGCTTTTAACAGCCATTGTTTATAATTCATAGAATCTGTTATGGGGTATTTTTTTATGATCCTACTTATATGGTATTCAATATTTTGCTTATCCATATACACTTTTGTGAATTCTTTTAAAACTGAAAATACAAAATACAAAGTATTAACTTTATTATTTGCATTACACTCAATTTATAGTGTGTCTTACATATTATTAGAAATAAATACCTTCGTTACTAGAATAAACCATAATTGTAAACTTTTCTCTGTTATCTTAAAAGTCTTTCCGTTGAACAAATTATTATAAAGTTTTGGACAAAGTACACAGACTATCTACTTTACTCTAAAATATTTAAATAGAGATAACCAAAAAGTTTTTATAAACGCCAACTGTTCACTGATAAGTAACTGATAATTTATATATTATAAACTCCTACAATACATATATCATTCCCCATTCCTAGTTAAAATGACGTCTAAAACAAGTGACGTATGTCAAAACAAAAGAATTGCCCTTGAAGTTGAATCGCGATAAGATTTGACATTTAGTGATGTAAGTTGTAAGATATGGATTTAATTTAATAAGAAAAGATATAGAATTTTATTTATTATTGATATTATTTTTGTGAACAGGGAAGCAAGCAAACTATTATGTATTATATTTCTTGTGCACCAAGTTGTTATAACAAACGTGGCAGTTAGATGCTTAAACACTCTGTTATGGACGATACTCAATTCCGTTGCATTATGTTAAAGAAAAAAAAACAACTATTCAACCGTATGTCCCATTAATTAATGTGTGTATCTACTTGTTACATTTTCACGCATTGTATTTTTGCTGTAATCAATAAATAAATCTTTTTCCGGCCAAGATTTATAGAGATCGAAGATTTGTTTCTTGTAAGAAGTAAAATGGCCGCTATAAACATTTCAACGACCCATTACTGGGTTCAACTAAGAAAATGTGTTTGAAATTTTGTCTCGAAACTTTAAGTTTTTATTGAGCTTATTTTTTTGTTTATATATAAAGTTAAATAGAAATTAAATTAATTCAGCTTCACGCTTTTTCCCACACACATCAGCGTAGTCAGAGGGAACCTAGTGTTAAGACACTACGTTCTCCTCTTTCTCAGAACTTTGGCAGATTTCAACGCCGCGCTTTGCCTCGACACCAGAGCGAAGATATGGAAATATAAACGTAAATAAATGTTTCACTTCCTCGAGTGGGGATCGAACCCACACCCTTGTGCCGCTGCGCCACGGCTGCCTAATGTATAAAGTTCATGTTTGGGTGGGTTTATAATAACTGTTATTTTATACACACATAGATGAAAAAAATATTGTGCGTAAAGAAAAATATCAGTTTTATTAAAACAACTAAATATGATTATTTTAAAAATAAATTGAAGTATGCTTGTAATTTCTTTATTAATTTTATAATTTTTTAATTTCTATCTCAGATTATGTATGAAATATTATTGAAATGATGCTTTTTTGTTAACCACACAACGGTGAGATTTTTTTTCTTTTTGTTCCATACAAAGCAGTAGTCCCACCCGCCCATCTTCTCTAAGGCAGAGGGTAATAAATATATTTTAGGTCGAATACTGGCTTCCACCTACAGTTACTGTTGTTTTTTGTTCGTTTTATTTATATATAGAAATGCGGTAGAAAATTTTTTCGAATTTTCTGATTCGCGAAGAATCTTCCAATTATATTTGAACATCTAAATTTGGTGCATTCTAGAAATTTTGATGATTATTTTCGATGTTTGGATAATTATTTTGATTTTTGAATATGTTTTATTCTATACAGTTATACCTTTTACATCTATATGTATATGTTTGTCTCCGTTGAAGTCAGGTAGGTACCTTATATTATTAAAGTAAAGCCTACCCTCGTTTTATGACGGTTATAACTTTGAATTTCACTTTAGATATCTCTTCTTAGTTATCGCTGCGGTATAATACAGATTCTCGTGTTATTCTATGTGAGTGTGAGGGCGAAAATTTTTCATGTTGTAAACGTGACTAAATAAAAGGGTGAATAGGGTCGTTAAATAAATTGTGTTCTTCTGGGTTTTAGATTTATATTTGTGTCCGTAGGTACCTATTGAGCATTGTTGAGACTATGTTTCTATTTTTTATATTTATTTATTTATTTATTTATTATTATTTTTTCAGCTTCACGCTGTATCCCGCACACAGCAGGGAAGGCAGAGGGAACCTCGGTGTTAAGACACTCCGTTCCCCACTTTCTGCCAAATTCTTGAGGCATTGCATGTTGAGTGGCAGAACTGTACTACTACTATATATATAATAGTATACATATTATATACTTACTAATATATATTGAACATATACACGAATCGAATTCTTAGTGGGGTCATGGGTGGTGTGTAGTAAACCTGATCAGATTTATTAAAGGGAGAGTTGTAATTAACGACTGTCGCTGGTTAAATAATCTAAAAACCTAAATTACGATAGACAAACCTTATAATCGCTTCTACAAACTTATCCCAAGAAATGTACTTAAAACCCACTTTATAAATTTATCCATAATTAAACTTTAATCACAGATGAAATTTGGCGAACAATATATATCAAATGTTGATTTTAACTTACATTTCAGAAGTCATTAACGAAATGAACATAATGTCGCGAGACTTAACACTGGAGCTTCCATCTGAACACGATTAATTTAAGCTCTCATCTGTAGTAATGCAGGCTTGTATCAAACTAATTATACCTGCGTCTTGGAGTCCTCTCCATCTATACATAGCGTAGTTAACACATACGCCGAATAATACATGTTCAATACAATTTAATTTGCTATCAATCATAATTTATCGAGTATTTGTCGCCGTTGGCAGTCATTTTGGAGTTAGTCACATTCGATTTAGGTTTGTATTTACCAATTTTTACTCGACTACGGCGAAGCGAAAAAGAGGGTTATGCTATATACTATAATTTGACAAATTATAGATATAGAAAGAAATTATAGAATTATACACAATGAATACAAATTATAGATAGAATCAAACGATATTTTTTTACAAATTTAACTATAAATGTTGTTGTTGATAACAAGGAAATTTTATTAATTTTGGCTTTACATAATTTTACTTTTCAGTTTCACGCTGTATCCTACATACAGCAGGGTAGGCAGAAGCGCAATAAATTGTTAACTCTCCGTGCCGAATTCTGGAGGCATTCTATGTTGAGTGGTAGAATTCAACGCCGTGCTTTGCCTTTTCATCAGAGCAAAGGAACGGAAATATAAAATTAAATTAATATTTCAGCTCCCCGAGTGGGGATCTAACCCACAACCAGTCGCTTTTACAGTCACACATTGTGCCCTTGCGCCACGTCTGGCATCTTGTACTTACATAATATATTTATTTTATATAAAAAAAATACACACAGAGTACAGTGTATCTGTGCTTGAATTAGTTCTAACACATATTTTGTATTTTATACGCACATAAACCAAAGTGAAACTAACTTTTATAATCTGTGAATAACGTTTTCTTAGACAATGTTCTTTTCAGGGAAATTCACTAGACAACATTTTATGTCAAATCACGTTCCTATCATCAAGAAACGAGAGTGTTTCGGCGCTTTTACATATTTTTCCATAATTTTCTTGTGAAGACTGTTATTTTTATTATGTAGCTTATGATTTATTGCTCGTAGATACCCTACACTATAAAGAAGCTTCCAATGTTTGTCACCCATTAAGTCACAGTATTTTAAATAGACATCAAAACGTCGTAATAAATATTCCTCTCGTGTATTTTAGGGTCGTTTACGACCACAGATTATCCGTCTGAATCTTGTGTTATTATGTCATAAAAATACCTAAGTTGGTAAAGTTATAAAGCTTCCGTATCATTAAAGAACTTAATAAGTTAAATCTTTACTTACAATCAGATCGGAATGGATTTGAATGTACGTACATGGAAAATATATAAAAATAACGTAATAGAATAAAAAAAAATACTTTTCAATTCAGGTATAGATTTTTTTTCAGCTTTACGCTGTATCCCGCATACAACAAAGTAGGCAGAGAGAACCTGGTATTGGGACACTTCCTTCCCACTTTCCGCCAAGTTCTGGAGCCATTGTGTATAATTCATTTCCTCGCGTGGGAACGGAATCCAGAACCAGTCGCGTTCACGCACTCGTGCCTCTGCACCACGACTGGCCTTAATAAATTTCAGTAATTAATTAACAATATTTAAGTTTACATCAAGCTATGTATGTACATATACGAGCATGTAATACAATTTCCATTATAAATAAAGTATTTCAGTCGCAAAAAGGCAGGGTGTTAACGTAGAAAACAACTCTCAACTAATTTAAAATACGCTGAACTGGTTAATTAAGAAAAGCAGCGGTGTGTGAAATTATAAGTTTATGTGGAAACATTAATTGGTTTTAACTTGCCCCGATTATTTGTAAATGTATTGAGTGACACTGCAAACATGTTAAAAATTGTTATATTTACCGGGTTAAATATATATGAGAGACATTGTCATAAATCGACGTTGTTTCAGGTAAAATAGCTAGAAAAAAACGACATTCAGAGTGATTAGGTCGCCAAGGCTTATATGATAATCGTATACATATGAAGTAAATAGCGTATTTTGTGATTACAATATTAATTAACTATATTTCTATTAATAAAATATATTAGCAACTAAATTATTACATCAATGATGTAAACTAAATTAGTATTATTATTTGTACATTATTAATTGTATTTACCAGAACTTGGATTCAATAAATCAAAATGTGTATATGGAACCATACATGCACTACATATCTACTGTGAAGCTAAATCAGACATTACGACTGAAGCTGCGACGACCCAGTTCCGATCGCGAACTTGCGTTTGTGTCATTGATTGATTCGAATCGGCTGATAATTAATTAATGAACAATCAGCGGAGTCATCTACAGCAATATCAGTGAAGTATCACCGCTTATTAAATTAAAAAGTTTTCCCTATAATTTACAGCTACAAACTCCACAGATTAAGTTGCCTTTTCTAAACAATGTAGTGTATGTATGACTTTCAACTTTCTATTACACCCGCAATATATACAGGTGAGTAAATTTAGATATATAAACGACTTCAATTTGACTTTAAAAGTACCTTTATTACGCAGATAGACTTACTGGAAAAGCGAATGCCACAAGAAATCCTATAGGATAATGTAAAAGCATACTTTATTATCGGCTTAGTCTCTTCGCGAGACTCGTTGCTGTTCACTTGAAATATCTGATAATTGAAATATAAATTTCAAGCACGACTACGCTTTATATTTATTTAAGATTTCTCGTTTGAGACATTTGAGTGTGCACGAAGAACAGTCAAAGAATTCAAATTAAAATGAATTTTACATTTTGAAAGGATTTTTGTATTCAAATAATAATAATTTTATAAATATATATAAAAATGACATTTGATTTTAATATTCTGAAAATATAATCCCATGAAGATATAATGATTTTGAAAGATAAAGGAAGAGATGATGAGCGATAGGTGTCAATACACTTTAATATCACTTAAAAAATCTTCCGTTAAAAAACCAATTTCAAGAATTAAACAGCATAAAATAACTTGGTAAAAATATAGTGAAGCTAAAAAAAGTTTCTAATATGAATATAAATTTTCTAGATAAGTGACGTCTGGAATTTAGGAAGATTTCTTTTTTTAGAAAATATATTCGTCTATATCAAACAAAAGCAAATTTGTTTGGATTAGTTCCAAAGTGAAAAGCATACCAAAGCTCACCTTTCAACGGAACGTCCAATTTATTTGTTTGGGGAGTAAGCTTACAGTTTCGTGTCTTGTTAAATATCCTATAATTGTAGCAAGCGATTTATTGCTACGAGCCCAACGCGAACATTCGTGACGTAGCACGAGCTACACCAGCTACACGTGACGTCGCTGAGTAATGGACACGAACGTTCTGTCTATAGGTGGCTGCTGTCACCAGCAATTGTCGATATTAATAGTTTCAAATTCACTCAATCAATTGAATATTTTATTTATAGCTGAAAACATAGATTTTAATTAATATTTATGACATGTTCGTTACATTTCTAGGGAATATTTTTTTTTCTCAGTCTATCGCAGTCCACTGCTGAACATAGGTCTCAGTCATCGAGAGTCTACTATCCCGGTCTTGAGGTTTTCTCATCTATCCTTTTTTCAATCGTTTGTCCATCGTGCTGCAGGATGTACAAGGCTCTTACGCTATCCTTGCACTACAAGGGTAGTGTAAGGGCTAGGCAAGGGCCTTTTTTGTAGAAGTTACAAAGTTTTCTACGTAAGTGTCACTAACATTATACACAGGTAGTGCCTTTTACAGTACTCATTTCGCTTGTTTTACTTCGACTTCATCATCTGTTGAAGAGGCCTGTTATTTTTTTCAGCTCTGTAGAAATTTTGCCAAGTATTACATTAGCGTTTAGCGCTACGTTCTCTCTGACTACCCCGATAGGGATATAGCGTGAAGCTGAAGTAAAGTAAAGCTTACATTAAAGCTGTGTATAGTGCTTTTTTCTTAGACCTGATTAATATGATTAAAATTTACTTGAATTTCATTTGACACTGCATAAATGAGCATTGGCTCAAACGTCATAGTAATATATAAATAAATATATGTGATCATAGGAATAGACTGCAGATATAACCATTTGAGAATAGATAGATTAAACTCTATTATTTTTTCCTATCTAAGTATATATTTATCTGGATATCAATAGGAAAAAGAAAGATTTACTTACATTTTTCTTTTGTTTGTTTTTTACATTGCCAATTTAAAAGTTACAAAGGAAAAATTGAACTGCATAAATTATGTTTGCCAGTCGAGCAGAGCCAAATTTTACAGTTGGCATAGTGAAGTTCAAATTACTTTGCTGCACTAAAATTTGGAAACTTTTTACGCTCAGTGGGAGTACCTACCTACTTATAGTCTTCCGGTAGAACTGAATCCGCCAGAATTGTTATGCTAACTAGATCTAGTACTCTGTTCCATCATGGTTGAATTTAAAGATAATAGAAGAGTTCTTTACTATAGTAATAATAAACAAAAATAACCAATTGTGTGTTTAACAAAAACAAAACTTTATCAAATTGATCCTTATATAGTACTCATATGGACAACAGTACATATAAGTGATAACATGTCTGCCAGAATATTATAGGAGCTTATTGAGCCACTAAATGAGTTCCAGCCTATTATATCCATGAAATACTCTTTCTTCTAATTAGGATATGCCTAATAACAGTACAGTGTGTTAGTATTGTCTGTACGTAATAATAATAATTATATATAATTATGTGTAATGCTACGATAATAGATTGATCAAAAAAAGCATTACGGTAAATAAGTCAGATGCTCTATTTATCCATGATTTCTTTGACTAAAGAAATTGAAAAAAATAAAGAATGTAAATGTAACATATTATATAAAAAAAGTATTGTTTATCTGGCATTTTAGTTCGAAACGCAAAAATTTTCTAGACCTATTGAAAATTTGTCTAGAAATCCTCAGTGATTGCCTTACTTAAATAAATAAAGTTAAGAATGTTTTTAATTAATATTTCTAATAAAATCTATTATAAAAAGTTAAAGAAGTGTTTTGTTCGTCTCATTTCATCCAAAAACGTGAAGGCCACAATTATGTGTAGTCACGTTTGTAGGTACACTCACCTACATAAAAATCTTCTACGGTAATTCCTCTAAGATACGGCAATTAATTTAAGAAAATGTATTTACGTATAATAACTATAAAAATACAGAAAATGCAGAGTTGATCTCAGTGGAAGTAAAAAAAAACATAATTTACAGTTTTTTTTCACTATCGCATCGATAAGGCCGTCGTGGCGCAGTGGTTCAAGGGTGCCAACATTCAAAGAGTTTTCTGTTTAATATTCTGTAGAAAAAATTTGGATAGCCCGTTTGTTATAATGATTTTTATTGTCATATAAAATATAAATTTTATAAAATATAAAAAGATTTCCGAATAAGAATTTCCTAAGATGTCTATAATAATAAGAAAGGTACCATTAACCTAATAAGTCAATATCATCACTCCAGCAAGGAGAGCAAGACGAGATCACCAGCTCGTGTAGCCCAACGCTGATCATAAAACTTTAATGAGTTTCGCTTATCTTGTTATCTTTCGGTAAGGTCCTAAGGAAAATTATGTAATTTAATTTTTAAAGGTCGGAACGAACTGATTTTGTGCCTTTTTCAGGTATATTCAACATGCTTGTCAGCCGTTTTACGCACTGTTATTGTATTTATAAATATTTTCTTAAATAAAGACCATTATCGCGGATAAAGGATACTGATCTATAGGAACTTTTGAGATAAATTGTTTTACTTTATTATTGACAATTAACTTTTTAAGTAGGTTTCTGAAGGAGTATAAGTTATCTCCTGTTATTATCTGTTTGTCAGTAGTAAATAAAAAAAGCCAGACAAGCGCAAGACGAGCTTGCGCACCGAGGATTCCGTAAAAAAATTGGAAATCTCGAGTTTTTTATGGAATTCTGGTTTAGATCCCTTTTCCAAATCAGGTAGAAATTGTTTCGATTCAAAAAAGCTACATAGCGTCTTAAATGAAAGAAATAAAAAAGACAAGCTAACTGTGATATATACATACATATAATATATAATATATTCTTCTAAGTAAATTGAAGACATTAAACATATGTAACACCGACTAATAAATCAATAACATAGAAATAAAAAAACATACTCGTATGTAAAATATTTCTAACAATAATGACAAACTAGTGAAGGCAAAAACGAAATGTATATATTATATTAGAAGTCGTTTTCCATTCAGCACATGTTGGCCACTGGCACACGATACAAAAACTGAAAAAGTTAAATGGGCTTTCCGATCGAGGTTATACTTTGGTTTGAACGTTTTTGTTTTATATTTTGCTTTTACGTTCAAAAATTCCAAATTGCGCTTGTTTTGAAAATTTTAATTTTTATTGGATATTTTTAAATTTATTTGCGTCTTGACTTCGTACAGTAAACAGTCGGCGGTTATAGTAGGCGATCACTTTGTATTTATTATCCAATAAAACGTACATGCATTCAGTAAATACCTTGAAGATTTGCTATTCTGACATAAGGTAGCGCCTGATGGCAGTACAGTCGATGGAGGGATGTGGTCGAAAATTTGATGATAGAGCCTAACTGAGGGTACTCAATATAATTGTAGTTTATTTGTCGGTATTTAATTATGTACGTAGTACTTGCTGTTTTGTTCTACCCACAACGAGAATTTCTTATTTAGCGTTAACTGACTATTTACGGGATTTTTCTCTCTGGCCAAAAAGGCCAGTAATTAAAAAAAAAACCATACACGAGCCAGTGGGGTAAATATAAACCTACTATTATAATTAGTTAAATGCTCCTACTTCTCTGGGCCCCGAAGGTTCAGATTAAGATGTTAATCGGCTGGCGAAGATTTGGGGATAACACGGATGCAATATTTGTAATTTTGGTATTCCCAAGCGTGGTCACAGAGTTCTCGAAATTATACTGTACGCAAGTTTGTGCTAAGATTGTTTAATCGGTTTGCGGTAAAGCCAGTAAATCCTGTGCGAAACTATATTTAATGTTTATTTAACTAATTTAATGTAGGATTTTATTGTAGATTTCTAAATTGTTAGAACTATGACATATGTTGATTTGTATTTTTATAGACTTTTTTGAAGTAGTTTTATCAATTTAATAGTTTAAAGATACTTTTACCAAATCAGTGGTAGTGGCATACTATGTTTACCTACACGTAGACACTTCTGTTCCTGGCATTCCGGCGAATGAAGGAGGTATTACAGGTTGATTGACGGATCTTCTAATTTAAATGACATTTACTATAAATTTTAGTAATGTAAGTATGTGAATGTCGTGGTATTAAAGAAAATTAATTTAATACTTTTACAATATACGTATATATATATAGATATTTAATGAGTTACGTTTCCACAGACCATTAAAAAGCGGTATGCGTGAAGAGGTCTTGCTCCAGCAAGCTTTCTCTTTCCACAACAGTGATGTTGACATAAATTAATGTTAAATCTGTGTTGCAGTCAAAACTCTTAACCAGTAAAGTATTTTTCCTGAAAGTAACAGAAAAACGTTGTTTTGACAGACGATGAAATTTTTGTTTGAAAATAATTGGTTAACAGTTTTTTTTTGCAGCAAATTTGCAGTAATAAACCAGTTTTATCTGACTATTTACGTGCTTTACATGTTATAAATTTTAAATCTTTATACATATTTTACAAATATTATCTCTTTTTTGCCACATTGGCGAAGTAGAGGCTTATTTGATTGAGCGCGAGGGTTTCATTCGATAGAAAATATATATAATGTACTATAATACTTTTATTTTCTCAGCAATCTAGCAGTATAACAGTAGTGAATAAGACTATCTTGTTGCCCAGACTAGTAAGAAAGCAATAAAGCCTGAAAATTTTCAAATATATTTTAAGACAAAGGTTTCAGAAATGAAGTGTACTTCAGAGTACATTTTATTAATTGAAGATCTTATTGTAAATACTATACAAAAAGAAGCGCTTATTGATAATAATGAAGACAAAGTCTACAGTGGTTTTTTCGAACGTCCAGGCAGCAACAGGCGAATTAAGAAGCTATGTAGCTTTTTTTAATCAAAACAATAACGAATGGACGGGAAAAGTTAGTGATTTGTCTTTTTCTTGCTTTCTTGTGCTTTTCTGCTTTTGTTCGGGTTCTTGTGAAATCGTCTTAAGGGGTTTTATTGTAATATCATTCAATTAATTTAGCCTTACATTAGTTTAGTTTCCATCTAATTCTTTATTTTTCATATATTCAAACTTTATATGGTGCTTTTGTAATGGAAACCTAACTGAGTCACTGTTTCAATATATGTTATTATTGATAAGTTAAAACAAAAATTCTGAAAAAAATCTTTTTTTTATACTCTTTGGATATACATTCATTTAAATCAGCACCATGGGTAGATATACGTATATATCTCTAAATAGTATAACAATTTAGCCTCATAAAATACGATCACAAGCCGCTCCAGTTATTCAGCTGAATCTTCTTATCCAATTACATCAAAATTCTTATATAATTTTAAACGCACGAGAAAATGGTAATTTACTTTAAAGGATTTGATTGGATAACAAAAAGGTTCTAAGATGTATATAATATATAATTTATTTGTGATATTGAAATCATATTGCTCATTTATATCTCTCATTATATATCATAAATATATATCAACATTATAGAAATCGAATTATCTCTCTGTTTTTATGTTGCGAATTTTTATGTTTATTTTGAAAACAGTACTAGTAGATGGTTAGCCCTCAGTGCATACTCATAAGATGCACCGTAGACCAAACGTATTCGATATATAATTTTACTTTTTATATAAAAGCTTTTTCAGCTTTTCAGGTAGGCAGAGGGAGCTTAGTATTCGTGAAATTTAAATTTGTTCGAGTGGGAATCGAAGAGCCTGTATGACTGTAAATACAATAGTATTTGCAGTACAGCATGTACAGTACTGTAAATACACCAGTATTTACAGTCCTTCGCTTGTGCTCTTGCACGACCAGCCTCGATAATATACTAAAGTTTCAATATTATTTTAAGCTTCACATTTCTTCTTCAAGTTTTAAACATTCCTTAAGGATTATGAAAGTTTTGGCTTTGTTCCCAAGTTATACGAGTGACTTGGTTGGAAATTTGATTCGGTGGTTTGATCTCTGTAAATTGGTACGAATGAATTTTTGATTTTTATTTCTCTTGTAAATTTTCAATGTGTTTACATTGAACAATTATAATAATGAACTTATTAACTGTATAAAGATTAATGATAGATACTTTTATTATATAAAACAAATAAATCTCACGTTTTTAAATATAAATTGTTATAAAAAATATATTTAAATAAATAAAAAAAAAACATAGTACAAGGGTCCAAGCCACCGATGGCTAGGGCTCCAGAGAAAGGTTCCTCCTCATAAGGGCTCTATGGAATCTACTATGCAGCTCCTTGCCGTTCCATATAGCGATGCGATCAGAATTAGTAAGTACAACTGGCTTATGCCAGTTCTATTTCTCCAAAGAAAGAGGAAAGGGATCATTCATTATTTTAATAATGTATGTATAAAAAACCAAAAATACTTTAAAATGTTCGTAAAGTGTAAACGAAACGATTTTTGCTTCATCACGAATTAAGATGAAAGTATACAAAATGATTTTGTATGTAATGTAGTAAAAAATACATTTAAAAATATTTTCATTATTTAATTATTGATTTTTTACATTTATAGGCTAATAATTTCCTATAACATCAAATATATTCTCGTATAAGTAGCACATAAATGCTTTGCTACAATGAAAGACATCTTGGGACTCCGGTATGTAGTATATTTAGGAATGTCACAAACATTGTCAGCATTCCATACAAGGGAACAGTTATTTAGAATTCTAGTTATTTATATATATATATATATATGTAATTTATAAAGAATATCAAAATTATAAAGATATTAAATTTATTGATGATGATTGAGTAGAACTAAAATACTAAGCAATATAAGAACGTATATCAAGAAAATAATTTCATAGAAGTGGAAGCAAAATACCTGGCTGTTTAATCAACGAAAAAAGTTAAGAGTACTGATTAAATGTCAGAAACAAAATAACCCGTTTCGGAAAGCTTATTGCATAAGAGAGCTTTTATTTTTTCTAAATGACTTCCACTTCCACTTATAAAAGGGGACGGTACTTTGGGCAACCACCCTTCTTGATAATTTAACTGCTAATTAAGTAATTTCGACCGATTCACTTCTTTGTCGTAAAATTAAATCTTTATATTAGCTTATATTTCTGCCTACCTACTGCTGTGTACGGGATATAGCGTGAAGCTGATTTTTTAAATATTTCTACTAAAATATATTTAAGTCATTCGAAATTTAATTTCTTAATTTCAAATATATTCTAAAGAAAGACAATACTATATATAATTTTCCATATACTCTTAGAATATTTATCAAGTGTCATTTCCACGCTTTAACTAGCATATAGCGGGACTAACAGTTATTCTGTTCTTCGGTTGGAGACACGCTATGGTGGCATCAACGACCAAACGATATTGTCAGATAAATGTTCTACATTTCTTTTTGTAAATATTCAAGGTTTGTGGCCGTTGATCATGTTGATTGCTTTGTAGTTAATTTGGTCAGTCCAATATTATCTTAGTGTTTTATCTCTATGTTCACTTACATTTTTCTAACAAGCGCGTACGTCAATTCCATCGGATATCTATATGATCTCGTTAGATCGCAGATCTCTCGACTGATTGCCGTCATGACGTTTAGGCCAATATAGTGCATTTGGAAAAGGTTTAACCTGTTAATAAAGTGTAGTTGCTTTACGTCACTTAAAAATATATTAAAATATTAAAAAAAATATATTTTTTTAAATATAACTTTTCAATTGTATGGGGTGAATTATTTTTTATGCTTTCATTTGTTTTTATTTTAAAATTTAGATAAAATACAATATACTACTAACTCATACAAAAAAAAAAATTTTTTTTCAGCTTCACGCTGTATCCTAGTGTGGGAATCGAACCAACAACCGTCGCGTTTACGCGCGACACCCTTGTGCCATTGCGTCATGACGGCCTCTTAAAGTATTATTAAAGGTATATATTTGAGGAAAGAAACCTTATATATATCAGAGCATCGAGAAGAAGAGGATCTGATAAATGGCTTCAAACGTGTGTTTGTCTCCTATACCTGCTGTGACTTACAATCATATCGACCTAAATTCTCAGTTTAGGAAAGAATTCCCTTTATGCGAGAAAAAATACATTTATATTTTTCGTAATAACATGAAGACGATAAGTGTCATGATATAGTTTAAGTGTAATAAAACAATATAAATGTGATGTAAAATAATTAATAACAGATTGAGCAAATTATCAATAGAAAGGCAAAGAGATTACATTATATACATCATACATACAATATCTAATTTACTGTACAACTTTCTTTACAGTGTATAACATATAATAGGTCATTCTGGAGATTGTTGAATGGTGGAAGTCGCTATGCATTCTGCTTGCCTCGAAAAATCGAAATCGAACACCAGTGCGTAAAACGTAAATATTTCATATTTATTTTTATCGAGTGGGAATAGAACTGAGTCACACGCTCCTGCCCCTGCGCTAAGACGCCTCAATTCATTAATTTATTGAATAATTTAATTCAGAACATGTAAGAAAATATACGTCGCTCATGTTTGTGACGTGACTATAACTCAAAACAGTATAAATACTAAAGTAAAGTAATCAATTATAATCTTACTATTATAATATTTCAATAAATTAATTAGCTAACAATATACTTTGTTATCATTTAGATATATTTTTTTTAGTTTAAAGAGCAGTGACTATATTATATTTAAATAACTTGCTTGATAAGAGCCACGTTAACCAAAATTTAATGTAAAATGCAGGGAACTTTGGTAAGTTCTCAAAGTCACGTAGCTACCAGTTTAAAACTTAGGACATTTTGAAACTAGACGATATCTTAAATCTTTATTTTATAGCTGAAATATGTACTATGTAAGCCATTATTAGCGTTATTTAGTTTTCGTTATTTTATACAGTTCTAAAATAAAGTCTGATGAAATATTTAGTTACTGAAAAGATAATCCAAAAATAACTATTAAAATTTAACATAAATCGTCATTGCGACGCTTTAAAAGGAATAAAATAATAGAATTACTTTTCCAATGCCCAAACTAGAAGCAGCGAACACAAAATAATTAATTTACATGATGACTTTCAAGTACAATAATATTCAATACAAAAAGAGCTTACTTAAGTTAAAGTGAGGTAGCAGGAATTTTCTTTAGCGCTTAACAAGATATCGTAAGCAACAAACTTGTTTCGAGTCGTAGACGTTTGCTAATGTTTGTAGACGCTCAACTTTCACGAGAGTATCGTTTACTTGACGTAATTGCTGTACCTTATGTCACGAGAGGGAATCATTTTGTGTAATTTGCAAAATATGATTGTATTGTATCTAATTTTAGCCCCGCACGGCCCCGCGCGGTGTCGTCCCTTATACGAATATTTATTTAAATGTATTTAAGTATAGCCTTTCGAGGAGTATGAGGAGTACAGTCCCCTTTATCTTTCTCTTGCACGTTTGGCTTCATCTTCAGCTGGTCAGTCCAGATAAATATAAAAATAGACTTTTATATAGAGAATAGAATTTTATTTAAATGTATAAATGGGTCAAAATAGTGAATTGCATTAAAATTACTCTGAATGTAATGTAAAGTTCACAGAGTTGAACATTTTGAATACATTTGTTATAGTCAGGTAGCCGGTGCAAAATCCTACGTTACACTGATGCAGCTCATGGCTTGCTAACTGTGATACCAAAGAAAATGATTTATGCCTTCTAAACTATTACAGCTGTGAATAGTTAAATATTTAATTCCATTTTAAACTTTATCTATGAATAAATATTTTTTATCTACTATAATATTATAGGAGGAATTATGTAAGTGTTACTATAGATAGATAGATGTAGGTAATAAATTTAGAAAGTTGACGTTCCTTTTGACGTTTCGACTGGTTGTGGGTTCGATCCCCACTCGAAGGAAAGGAAATATTCATTTAAGTTTATATTTCCATTTCTTTGCTTTGGTTTCGAGGTAAAGCGTGGCGTTGAGTTCCGCCACTCAACACGCAATGCCTCCAGGATTCTACGAAAAGTACCCTAAGACAGAGTGCCTCCTTCTGACTATCCTGTTGTATGCGAGATGCGGGTTGCGTGAAACTGATTTATTTGATTTTATTTACGGTATTATACAAAACAAAATTGTGAGTTATGTTGAAAACTTGAAAGCAACTTGAGCCATTCATTCATATTTATACATTTCTTAACACTTGATACCGATCACAATTCCGTTTCTAACGCTAATATGCCTCTAATTCACTATAAAGAAAGCTGATAGCAATTGACCTTGGATAATTGGATGGACAATTGACTGTGGCGGAGGCAATGGATAAAGCCAGAGCAGCTGTAATGCTTCAAACCACTCAAAACCACACTAGAAATCACTACAAATGGGCTGCAAACAATATATTCAAACATCGGAATCGTCGGAATGTTAGTAATTGACATAGCAGTGTATGATAAAGAAATAAATGTAGGATATGAGGTATAAGGGGCTCTCCCTTGTACATTTTGCGGGTAGTTAGTTATTTTTATGTTATTTTTTAATAGTCATCCTCTTTTGTCCAATTATTTATCTTATATTATCTTGGGAAACTTTGTTAACAAAGCCGTTTCTAATGTGATTGTTAATTTACGACTTTACTTTCAAAGCCCGCCCTGGTTTGGAAGTTCTGCTGAAACTATTGTTTCCAAGCCGACTTCCGGAGTTACGGGCGAGCTCATCTAATGACCTTTTTGTATAGAAATATAAATGCCCGAATTCATTAAAAAGTATCATTGACGTTAAATAAAATGTATCAGATCGACGAGGTAAACACGCTACAGCTTATTTTTCACCAAGAGTGGGAAGCCTAGTACTAACTAAAGAAAAATAAATCATATTCGGATATAGTCACTTCAAAATAAACGAATTCAAAATGATGTTTATATTTTGGTTTTACTGTCTTAATTTAGTAGTTGCTTCAAAGTAATTTTCATGGATTCCACAACGCTGAATAAATTAATAAATCAATTATTGTTCAGTACTACTGAATAGTAGTGGTCATTAATTTTTATTTCCTCGCTCTGGTAACGAGGAAAATGTAATAACTCCAGAATTCGATGGGAAGGAGAGGAATGAGAGTGTCTCAATGAGAACGGAGTGTCTTAACACTAGGTTCCCAGCTTCCCTCGGCCTACACTGTTTGAGATACAGCTAAATCAAAATCGATATATACACAATGGAACCCACCATCACATTTATACTTCGGCGCAGCCCCACCGCGGCACGCCGACCTCGATTTATTAATGCATTTAAACTACTTCAACATTCACTTTAAAAGAAGAAAATTAAACCAATTTTGTACCCTCATAAAATTGTAACAGGAGTCGCGACTACTTACACGTGCGAGTGGACTTTATTCGAGTATAATGAAAAAAGTTAAATGGGTTTTCCTCGACGATCAATGTTGCATGTTTGTCGGGGAAACTCGATTATGATTATGATTGATTATACATTAATCGAATAAAATATTTATACTGTCTCTTGACTTGTTGTGTACACGCAGATACAGACATATACATTTAGAGTTGTGTTTTTGTACATTGAACTCTCATGGCAATTTTCTTATTTAATATTTACTTATCCTTTCTGGGAACGTCACGTGCCCATTCTATCACCCAACACACAGTGTTTCTAAAATAAACAGAAAGGAGATAAACAAAAGAAAAAAATATATATTTATCAGTTATATAATCACAACAAATAAAATAAATATTACGATTTCCACTATATCATTAAATATTGTTCTATAAATAGGTAAAATCCAATTTAATATTATAGAAAATCTACACAGAGACCGTATTTATATTTGAGAGCAACCTCGTGTAATAAGTCAGTTGCGATGCAGTAAATAGTTGAAGTTTACCTGCACTCTGCAGTGACATTGAGCAAACTCAAATCGTTCATTTTGAATAAGCAGCAGGTATTATCAAACGGGTCTTGATTTTAAATGCTGCTTAATTCATCTTTTTCAAATTTTACGATTACGTCATTTATGTATAACTTGTCATGTTCTTATTTAGTTTTCAGTATATGTGTTATATATAAAAATAGGTAATATGTAGAAAAAACTGACAAGAACTTGTACAGTTAGTACAGTCAGTAATTATACGTTACATAATATATGTCATGGCCGAGAATCGATCTTTGACTTATGAACGCTATAAGTATTATAAAGCTATATAAAAGATGAAGTTTCTAAAGATACCCACAAATAGTTATAAATAAAAGTAACTAATCTAGAATACTGCAAATTAAATAAAAGCTTAAATTAAAAGCCTCTTTTTTAAGAGTAGCAGAAACGTACTTGTTGTACATTTGAAACCATTTTTTTTCACAACAAGCGCAACAGACTCGGGCGAGTGTCCACTTCATTATACGAGTACGACGACTGTTTTGTAGCGTTTTGAACGAATTGAAAATGATCAAGGTTGCCGCAATTATATAAATAAATATAACACTGTTTGTTTGTACTACTCGTATATTGTTTTATTATTTGATAGATTTTCACTCGGCACGTGGTGCAGTGGGTTAGATTTCTACTGGGGAATGATTATATTCAAATCAACTTCATTTCTCTGCTCTGGTAAGACCTAAAATATTTGGACCACTCAATATCTCGTATTCGGATGGAGAACGACAGCTGGTTTTAACATTAAGTTCCTATTGCAGTTTCTATACTATACTGGAAAAAGCTGGAAGCTAAAAAGTGTGACATGGGTCAAGTTAAATCTTTAATATTGATAATTGCTTACTATTGAGGCGAGAATATTTATCATTGCGTTTTTCTGATTTTACCCATAATATATATATATATATAAATTTATATTAAATAGTTATGTAATATGTATGAATTATTTTTTTTAACTAGAAAACTATAATAATGGTATCTGCTCATCTAGGGTTAATTAAGTAAGGTTTTTCCATTCGTCCTCATTTTCTAGAACAGGTCAAATGTACTTATTAAATATATTTTCGGCATACAATTGGAGCAGATAAATTCGGCAACAGCTATGCAAGCTTATTAATGAAAATGTTGTTTTAAAGTAGGTCAAAGTAATAATATTTAGTTATACTTGTAAATTTACTGAACTATACTCTCAATATATAGTCTTATATATACTTATAAGGACTGATAAAAAAATACTACAAAATGTTATTACTATTAGATGTAGAATATATAAATTTATTTTTATATTTATCATCTAATTCTAATACATACACAGTAAATATAAAGAAAGATATAATGTTATTATAAGTACTTACCGTTAAGCAAAATTATTTAAAATTATTCTGTGAAATATTTAGATCCGATTTGACGTATCTTTCAGCCATAGTTTTTAAACTGTATAATTTTATACTTCTGGTTAATGTATACCGGTTACCGTCAGCTTGTGAAGCAATATAAGTAGAAAAAAGTAGAAGAAAATATCTGGCAAAATTTCCTTCATTTCGATGTTCAAGCATTTTCAGAATTGGTGAAATGCCAAGCGTACTGCGATATAAAGTAACTACAGTGTGACAGGTACGGAAATTATTCACAGCAGGAGAGTTCCAGGAGAGGTGACCATCCACGATATAGGTGTGTACACTACACAGCGCGTGACAGTATCTTAAAACCATACGTTTATCGTATTATTGTTAATTTTATAGTTATTATTATAGTATTTAAAAGGCTTATTATGTTGAGCTTTTCGTTTAGTTGTCGGAAAACGTTTGGATTTTTATATTATATCTTTTATTATAAAAATACATTAAATGTATTGTTCTTTGAGCTTATATATTATTAATACTTTATTAAAAACCTTTCAAGAATTTATACCTCCATGCTTAGAGGCTTTTGGATTTTCATACAGAAAGCGGATTAAATGTAAAATTGTTTGAATAATCGTTTTGTTATCGCAAAAATAAGCATACAGGCTGATAAAAATTATTCAATTTCTGTTTACGGTCTTCATAACACTTTTGTATTTTGTATAATATTTTGTTAACCCCTTTTGGTACAATTTGAGTCGTTTATAGAAAAGGCTTTAGGTATGACTTATGTAACATAAAAATGTGAGTGTTAGAAATCAGAATTTATAATTCAAATTAAGAAAAAACTTAACGTTACTGTCAACTTTTTGCGCAGTGGTTAAAAGAATGACGTCAGTCAGTCGCATGATTTGTTTATAAATATTTTTAAGGGTTGCTTACCTTAATCAGTAAAAATGGACGTCAATATTTCGCGATTGCGTGGAGATATTCAGCTGAAACTCGCATCATATATTTAGGTATATGATCCCTTGAAGCATAGAAATAAATCAAGATCCTTAGTTAACGTAAACAAAAGATAAGGATATTTATGCATCATTTTTGTTGTATATTGTATGAAATTTGCCGCGTAATTATAATATATGAGATGCCCTCCGTGGACAGATTTTTTTTACTTTGTGAGTTATCAGTCCGTGGCAAACATTGAGCTTGATTAATGATTGACCATAGACACAGACCATAGATACAGATCCCTAAATATGACTGACTATATGGTAAATGGAAGCAGAAGCTGTGATAACGACACAATATTTTGTGTCGTATACTCCAGCATCTTATACTCTGAGTGCGCTATCGTCAAATTTATGACCTATGCAAATATGATAGTTGCGAGTGTTGTCTTAGCTTGCCGTGGCGTAGTTGAAGCTGAGTTATTAAGTACTACACGACACAAGCGACGCAAATGTTCGTGACGTAGAACAACACAAGCTAAATAATTGCCTCTAACGCGCTGTCTGTAGTTAACTACTGTTACTGGTAGTTAACAGTGTAATTTATACAAATTAAAAAAATATATTTCTAATAATGTGAAGAAAATTGTTGATAATATGTTAAAAATAATATAGACGCCGGTCGTGGTGCAGGGAGTGTGACCGTAAAATCGATTGAATGTGGGTACGATTCCTATTTGTGGAAATGAAATATTTTTGGTGTCGAGACAAAGCGCGCCTTTTAGTTCTGTGACTCAGCACGCCATGCTTCCAGAATTCGGCAAAAATTGACGAGCGAAGTGTCTTAACACTAGTGTCTTCCCTCTGGCCAAAATGCCACAAGCTAAAAAAAAAATAATACATTTAGTAAATATATACGTACATTATATATCAGAATCAAATGCAAAGTATGTGACCCTTAAAATAGATATGACGTATAAACGTTTGAATATTTTGCAAGCGCATATCTATATACGCGTAAACATTTTATGTGATATCACGTTCCCAGTAACTGAGGAACGTGAATATTAAAGTATTATTAAAGAATATTTTTTTACGTATATTTTATAACTTTTTCCAGAACTTCGTCTTTAATTTACATCTCCAAGGAAATATCATTCACGGATCACAATGCTTTCGCCTTTTATTAAGTCACGACTTTTATATAATATATATAGACGTGACAATCTGTATGTAAAAGAAATACGGCCCTTGATTATTGACTCTTGCGAACGATATTAGAATCCGAATATAGATTGTTGTTGTTGTTGTTGGTGGCAATGTAATAAATATAACATTGAATATTCCATATTAAATTAAATATTAACGTCCGTTTTATGTCCTAGGTGGGACAAAGAGCGTCCACAGCGCTCTGCCACCGCGCTGGTAACAACAAGACAAAGCATGGCGATGAGTTCCGCCACTTACACGCAATGTCTCGAAGCTGCTTGAAGCTGAAAAAATATGATGTGTAGAAAATAACTTTGCTTTTGTTTTTTTTTTATTGCTTCACGCTGTATCTCGCATACAGCAGGGTAAGCAGAGGGGACCTCGGTGACAAGACACTCCGTTCCCCACTTTCTGCCCAATTATTGCCCAGTACGTATATGAAATTTAAATTGAGTCGCTTGTACCGCTTATTCCGTTTATACCTTGATTGATAAGATTACAGTAATCTACTACAACATAATGGTAATTCATCAATTAGTCCAGTTTTTAATTAATTAAATCCGCGAAGTTAAACTGTGTTTACGTCACAGGTTTACTTTTAATTAATTATATTCAAATAATAACATAATTATATTCGCTGATTAACTGTTTCAGCAAAGAGTGAATGAATATATATAAAATATGACGTTGCCTTTCAACAAATTTCAATTACTCAATCAAAGTTTATTATTGATACAGACTCTTATTTTAATTGACGAGCAAATGATATAATAACATTCAAGATAAGATTTTATGAAATTTATGAATAGAAATATTAATTTAGATTCGCATAAGTTTAAATTGAATTATAAAGAACTTTTGGAATCACTTTGGAATTAAAGTATCGTAATATATTAAAGTTTTTTTTATAAAGACGGTGTCCTTGTCGTAGATAAACTAAAAGTATTTTAATCGTTCTGGATTATACATTAATTATAAAGTTTGAATTTATAATTTTTAATGAGCACTTCTTATAATATTATTTAACGGTGTTTTTTTTATTATTTGAAACACATTAGCGACCCGCCTGCGGCTTCGTCCGCTTGAATTACATGATTATTTTTTTTTCAGCTGCATGCTGTATGCCGCATACAACAGGGTAGGCAGAGGGCACCTCGGTGTTAAGACACTCCGTTCCCCACTTTATATACGCGATTATTTATTTAATACAGTGAATTGCGTTTGTATTTTAATATATGCAGAGGAGTAATTATAATTTTAACGTGATTTTTTTTATTTGGGTTAGATTATCTTAATTTCCATAAATACGAAACAGGGACAAATCACAATTACTCATTCATATTTGAACGGTTTTGAGGGTTCCATATCTTTTAACGAAAAAAAGGAACCCTTTTAAGATCATTTTGTAGTCCATCCGTCTGTCTGTCCAAAAGCCTTTATCTCAGGGCCGAAAATATTATGAAACATTAAAGTCGTATCAGTGTTTTGTTTTTGTATAACGTGTACATTATATATACTACTGCAGTTACATAAAATTCTTATCGCGTTGTAATAACACATTTCAAAATTAAGTCATTATTGAAATATAAATGATTTAATTAAAAATTTCGCGATCGTAGCGTAAATTATCGTGACAGACGGAAAGCAAAATGATCCTCTATAAAGTTCCTTTTTTGCGTTGTGAGATACGGAACCCTAAAAAGACTACAAACAAATATAATAATGTATAAAAAATATCAGAACGGTACATCTAAGCGCTGTAATATCGCTTATGAGGTACGTAGCGAACATGGAACATCAAATGCTACGATTTACGCGGCGATTTTGCACCACCGTTCTTCACTTTCCTCAATTTCTGGGTCATCATTATTAGATTAACTTCCAAGGAAAATAAATAATAATAAGGTTCTTTGTTACGGTTTTACGATTACGATAAAGATTATGTTAACGTTACACTTTTTTCTTATTACTATTAATAATGAATCGTATACTAATTATTATAATGATAAAAAAATAAATCAAAGCGAGTATATAATATATTGTTGACTTCGTAATGTGCATTTGGTTTGTACCAAACTGTACGATTAAATATCTAAAAAAAATCATGATATAAGGTTTTGAATTTCCAATATTTTGTTTATGGGCGCTGTACTTTTAAGAAAAGTTTTACACATTGTATTTTCATTTTATTTTTGCTTATTAATCTATTTATAGTTGTACAGATGTACCGATAACTATGCCAGAAATTGAAATATTAACGCAAAATTTTGATATGTCTGTCGCTCTTATATTCTATTGGCCGATAGTTGAAATGGGGTCGTCGAAAGATATTGAAAACTAAAAAGATATAGATATAGATTAAAAATATACAATATAGACAGTTTTTAAAAACGACGCTACTTTTTGAATTTGTAGGTTACCTTAATATAGTTGCTTTCAATTATAAAATATTCGCGTATATTATTTGTATGATTCTGATCTTGATAGTTCTTTTCTTTTGTAATAATTCTAAATATAATAAATGTTAGCCTAATGTCTGAGTCTTATAAAGGTTGATTGTTTTTATACTTCGTTTGGCGCTCCGTTCTCTCTGACTACCCCGCTAGGGATAAAGCGTGAAACTAAGTTATATTTCATAAAATGTAAGTGTAGTTTTATTTATAGAACCTACCTACATCTGCTACATAAATATATTTTCTTTTCTTTCCTTATGCTGTAAATGAAATTGGATTCTGACATTCAGCATGCATTCTTTAGCTTAGCTAGGCTGAGCTGTGTACAGAAAATTATAATGAAATGAAATATGAAATGAAGTTAAACGGAATTTATGATATGGTCGACAATTTTGAGGATATATTGTTATATACTTATACTGCATGTGTGCTTATGTGCCCATGTAATAAAATTAGGCAGAAGACGATGAACTTGGTAGTATCCAGATTCTATATTTTTTCATTTTCAATAAAACTTAAATTTTCTTTCTTTTTTAATCAGCTTCACGCTGTATCCCGCACACAGCAGGGTAGGCAGAGGAAATCTCGGTGTGTTAAGACACTCCATTCCCCACTTTCAGCCGAATTCTGGAGGTATTGCGTGTTGAGAGGCAGCACTCAACGCCCCGCTTTGCCTCGACATCAGAGCGAAGAAAATGGAAATCGAAAATGGAATCGAACCCACAACGGTCGCGTTACAGTCACACTCTTGTGCCACTGCGCCACGACGGCTTCAACACACACAACTTAAATAATAAATTTTAATTCCCGTTGATCTACAATCTACAAAGAATTTGATATGGAATCCTCGGTGGGTAGCTCAGACATGTACTTGACCGGTTTTTTATTATATTACCTATTAGAAATATAACGGTTCATTTAAGACGTTTATAACAGTAAGTTGTGCGTAACATACTCGGTTATGACCATTTAATTAATAAAATAATTCGCATAAAAAATGGTTTTAATATTGCCAAAAGTAGTAAATGAATTCCATTACTCGAAGTAAGATTTTTGCGGTATCCTCGCTAGATAATTTAACTGCCGTCGAGACATTTACGATGAACTCGTCTCTACGTAGTGATGAAACTTTTTGATTGTGAGTGATAACATAAGCATTTCAGTAAATGTTGTTAATAATTAAATATAATATGAAAGATATATTGTATACACAGATCAAATTATATTATTTTCTATCATAAATATTTTTATAACAAATTTACTTGTATGTAGGGAGTAAAATGATGAAGAAAAATGGACACAAAGTGTGACTGTAAATGCGATTTTCCCGTTGTGGGTTCGATCTTCACTCGAGGAAATGAAATATTTATTTAAATTAAAATTCTCATTTCTTCGTTCTGGTGTCAAGGCAAAGCGCGGCGTTGAGTTCCGCCACTCAACAAGCAATGCCTCTAGAATTCGGTGATAAATGGGGAACAGAGTGTTTTAACACTAGATTTTCTCATGTACTATAAAACATATGGGAGATCTGCAAAATCATCATTTGCACATCTTTTAGGTTTGTACTTACAGTTGTAGGCCACGGCCTTCCATTCTTACGACGACCTTGAATATCGTCAAGATACCTGCCAAGCGTTACGTATTGTTTTTTGGCATGTTTTAATAGTAAACACAAAGAAATAAACTCAATCCAGCGTTCCATTAAATAGCAAAGCTCAGCTTAAGTCTCACGAACTGTACGGACATAATATTGTATAAAAATATATTGAATTTATATTAATGTCTTCTATCAAATTTCTTGACAGTTGATGAGATAATAATCTTTATTGAAAATTTTCTTATCTATTATGAATATGCTGAGCATAGAGGTATTTTATGAAATAAAATTACTCGCTTTGATATTAAATATTTTGTGGCACAATAGATACTTGTCATGTCAACCTGTACCTATACGAAAATACTGTGTAATATTGTGATTAAATTGTAATATAAAAGTTAAACATTATTATTTATGATTAAAATTCATACATAGCGTGTTATTTTGTTTATTGTCATCAATTTATTAATATTATTATTGAAACGAAATTAAACTTGCTTTGAGGACTTATATAATTAGGCAGCTTTTTTAAATTTGGATTACAACGTGTTATGAAACTTTGGACGTAGAAAACGGCGTAGGTAAAAGCAATAATTTTTGACACGTACCCGTGAGGCCAGTACACGCGTAGCACAGGGGCACAAATGTGTGACTGTAAATGCGACAGATTGTGGGTTTGATTATCACTCGAGGAAATGAAATATTTAATATTTTCATTTCTTCACTATTGAATCGAAAAAAACCGCGGCATTGAGTTCCGGCACTCAATATGCAATGTCTCCCGAATGAGGTGGAAAGTGCGGAACGGAAATGTCTTAATGGAGATGGAATGTCTTAACACTAGGTTTCTCCTGCCTACCTGGCTGACGCCTACCTTATGTGCGTGATAAAGCGTGTAGCTGAAAATTTTAAAAAATAATCTTATCAATGATCCGTTAAAGATCATGTGGAGATGATTTAATTGATACATTATTACAAGTTAAAAAACATTAGAAAATCTAAACTTAATTGTAGTTGTTCAGATATGAGTATTCTATTTACGTGTATCTAGAGAGAATATATCGTTCGTTCAGCTTATTTTTCAAATTATCGTTCTAATTGAAGCTAATAAGTTTCAAGTTTACTGTACAATTATAACAACTGTATCATTAGAAACATATAAAGTTACTGCATCATTGTTTTAAAGTAAATCTAAATTGCTACGTTCTGAATGATAATGATTAAGAACAGAATGTAAATTTCCACATTTCCACGTACACTCTACAATCTCGTATTTAGAGATGGCAGTGTTAAATATTTGTATGAATTAGGAAAGACCTCGTGAAGGTGGAAATGTACAATGTGCAAGAATATCGGTACCAGTGAGAGCTGAGAACTCATTAGCGAGTTGAACAACAATGTCGCAAGTCACGAGAGATACTGTTCGCTAACAACGCTGCCGTCAGCTCACTCATTATAGTGTTTAACTTTTCATCCGTACTCTACATCGGGTGGAGTACGGTGGGAACATTCTTTTTATTTTCATTAATTATATATATTAAGGAGGAAAATGTATATTTTTTTTATTTTATTTTTATTTAACGCTATAAGCATAAGCTAATTTATTTTATTTTCTTTTTCATTAGAATATAATGGTAGTTATTCTAAATATTATTCTTATATTTCTTAAATTTTTTATAATGTTCTAAATAAAATCACATTTTAACGTTGTGTTAATGTATTTCCTTGACTTGCAGAATGATTAAAAGCTTAACTTAATAAAAAATATCGTATCGCAATATGTATGTGGCACTGAATGCCTACTTAAATGTTCTATTAAGCCTGTTACAAAGGCATTTTCGAGTCTTTACCTTATTATCAAACTGTCACAGGCAGAGTTCATCCGAGTAGGAGGTATATCATACTGCTTGAATTTATAATATAAGAAAAAATATATTTTATAATACCAACGATGTTACATTCGTTTATTTGTCTCACTATGGAAAAAAACGGTTAACTGCGATTTAGACTTCTGGACTGAGGCTTCTGTACCAACTTCAGGATTGTATAATAATGAACTACAAATATAACTTTATTATGTTTTTATTATATGTAATAATTATAAATGTTATTATTTGGATTTTTAGTTATATGGTAAGTTCTCACTTCGTGCCGATTTCTTAACTATAGGTCCACGGAAGTACACTATAGATTTTAATTACGCGGCGAATTTCATACAAAATTTGGCAAAATTTATGTATAAATAAATACTCGTATCTTTTAATTGCGCTGATTTAGAAGCTTGATTTTGTCTACGTTTTAAGGGACCATAAAAGTAAATATATGATATTAGTTCAAGCGTGATATTTCCACGCAATCCTGAGATAAATGGCCTTGACAGATGGACAACAAAGTGTTTCTACAAGTGTATAATTTCCGTATTTCCCATTCGATATACGGAACTCTAAAAATACTATTAGTTTGCTAGTATTTTAAAAACCTAGACACCTAGACACCGAGATTAAAAAGGATACATTAATTACGCTATGATATTATTAAAGCATTGAGAATTACTAAATTTCAAATAGCTTTTAAAAAGCTTTAACGTGAGACTAGCAAAGTAAAGTTTATTACATTTGGAATATATTAGATTAATGGTTAAAAATTTAATTTATATATTTAATACAATTATAATAAGTCTCAAAAGAACATATTTTCTTTTTTCGTCTTAACAAAGGTAAATTTAAACACGGATGACATATTTCTGGTACTTCTTTTTACTTTTCAAGTTAAAAATAGTAGAATAATTTGCAAAAGGTACAAAGGAAATACGCCTAAGGCAATCCAGTACAAATTTATAAATATATTTGTTTATGTTCATGACTCTGTGCGATATTTAATATTAAAGAAATTACTATACCTAATCTGAGACTATGATCGTAGCACAGGGGTACAAGCGTGCGGTTATAAACACTACGGGTTATGTGTTCGATTCTTACTTGAGCAAATGAAATATTTTCATTTTCTCGCCCTGGTAATGAGGGTAAGCGAAGCGTTGAGTTCCGCCTACTTAACACGCAATACCTACCTCTAAAATTAAGCTGAAAGCGGTGAACGAAAAAAAAATTATGGAAAAATATTTTTGTATGGTGAAGACAAAATAAACAATACATGTACAATACCGAATGTCTTATTTTCCTTTACGATGTGTCGACAAATAGCAGGTTAGACGGAGTAAACTTGGGAACATAGTGTTTTCATTACGATACTTCCGTTTTCCACTTTCCGCCGAACCTTGGAAGTATTGTGAGCTAAGTGGTGGCACTCAAAACCGCGTCTCGTCGCCACGTTATCAAAGCGAAGAAATGAAAATATTAAGTATTTCCATTCCTCTAGTGGGAATCGAACCCACAATCTGTCGCGTCGTACACTTGTGCCTCTGTGCCATGACTACTCTCAATGGATTAGATTTTTTCTTTTTTCTAATTTATTTGGATTCACGTTGAATCCAAATATGACTCCCTTGTTAGAAGACTAAAACTCGAATTATCCTGTCACCAACTTCAATTACATTATGCAAATTTTTGGTATTTTGTTTTGATTTTTAAAAAGATATGTACCTTTTAATTTAAAAGGCTTATATAAATTTTATTATTCTAAGCATGAAACATTAAAGACAAGTAAGTATGTTACAGATTTGTATAAAAACTCTGTATTTTATAGATTTTTTAAATATTATTTTATAATTCTTAATCTTCCCTGTTACTAAAAAGATCAAACTTTTAAAGCAGACTTAACAAAGAGCGATTTTGTTTATGAAGTAACTTAAAACAGAAATTCAGTCAATTTTCCTTTTTCAATTCTGAGGGCACTCGTCCTTGATGCCCATCGAGTGAGCTTAGCGGTTCTTATGAACTCAATTTGGACTTTAAAGCGTCGACATTTGAGTTTTAAAATAATTCGATGTTTTTACTTTTCTCATGTATAAGAATTTTGACGTACATAGCCTAGATGAGAACTCATATCTCATCCGCGGCGAAATAGAGAGTGCCGTTACAACTTTCGCTATTTAGATACGCTTTATATATGCATTTTATAAAACATACTTAAATAGTATACTTAGCTAGGAAGCATGGAAGAGTCTTCAATAGTAATTTTACTACAGTTCGCGAGGCTTAAGTGGAATTATGCATTCATGAGTGTAACTAAAAGTACGGCCAGAAAAAAACCTCTTAAATTAATGTTTCCTTATAAGAAATATAAATGAAATACGTATATAAATTAAATATATTAAATCCCTGTCATCTGAAGAAATTCCCCCGTTTCTAAAACAATTTACTGAAACTATACACGATATACCCTACTGTGTGCGAGATATAGCGTAAAGCTGATTTTTTATTGATGATATAAAAAAAGGTAAAATGTAATGTAAGTCTTCGAGTTCGACATTAGTTATAACTGTGTAGTTATAGGGCTATATGAAAGACGATACAGTGATTTAGGTGCCCGGTGCCCTTCATCTCCACCTTAAAGGCTGGCAACGCACCTGTGGCTCTGGTGTTGCATGAGGTCGTGGGCGGCGGTGATCACTTACCATCAAGTGACCCGAACGCTCGTTTGCCTTGTCCTCTCCCATAAAAAAAAAAGTTTAAATATGAATAATTTCCGAAGCACTTATTAAGTTTATACGTTTTTGAAAGTTTATTATGCAAGGCAAGATACAATTACACCGAAATAAAATTGCAAAAAATATATAATGTTGTTGTTTTATGTTGTTAAAATGTTGTAAAGTAGGTCAAATATTCATTTACATTTCATTTGTAGGTATATTTTTGTGGTTCCCTTAGTTAAATTGGGTCATGAAAGAATTATCAAAAGCGTTGAGCTGAATTCCAAGTGCGGCGTCTAATGAAATTTACTTAATACGTTGCAAATTTTTGCATGTTTTTGCTTTAACATGTTGTACTTTGCATTTAAAGTTTAAAACACAAATTCATATAAAGTCACTTTGATTTTATTTCATAATGTAAACCAAAATTCTTTCAACATTCATTCTGAGAATATGTTTAGATTATGTGAAATTTATATATAATAATTTTGTTGTACAGGGTAAAAATATTTATTATAATATTATATAATAAATAGATATAATGATGGAATTCAGTGCTTTAAGAAAGGACTCAGAGTGTGCGAGTCTAGCTTTTACCGTCCTACTTTAAAAATTTTGCTTAGAGAAATTTATCAAAAGTATTTCTGCAGCTGGTGTTGTTACTAAAGTTTTCCAAATGGTAGAAAGAAATTATTTTCTATGTAATATTGTCAACTGAACGCAGTTTCACGCTATTTCCCGCACACAGCAGGGAACCTAATGTTAACTTTGTAAATGTATGTATTTACAAAGTTTAATAGAGATCATTATTCCATGTGTAAAAATGTTCAATTTGTAAATTTTTGAATGACTAAAGATAGATTAATGTAGTATATAAGTGGGTACAAATAACAAAAACTATTTTAAATGTCATGTTGATTAATGTGTATCTATATACTTAAACTCAATTGTATACCCAGTCATTCGAGTATATAATTGTATAATTCTACATTGTGGAACGGAAACAGGAAACAGGAACTAATTTATTAAAACTAGAACATTATAATGAAAAGCAGAAAAGATTCTACTATAAAAGCGAGATAAGGTATAATTTTTGTATAAATTACGTTGTTAAAGTGTATTTCTTGTTTTACACTTCTGCAATTAGTGCTTAAGCTCGTATATATGTATGTAAAGGCAAGCGAACGAAATTGGGTAACTGCCAAGAACACTACTATCGGCGCTAGAAGGCGTGGTAATCCATATTTGTAATTTTAACGTTGAAACTTTTAAATTTTTTATACTTTAAAAGTATAGATAAAAATATACATATTTATATAATAAATTGTTTTCGAAGATACGGTAATTTATTGATAATCTTTATGGTTTATGTTGACACTCACAAGAGTATTTATTTTAAATAGTTATATTATATATATTACTTAATTCATTATTTAACGTTTGATTTTTCAACTAATTTAATTTAACTAATTTAAAATGTATACAAATCAATTTTCATAATGTAGTTTGGGCTGGGGTTAACGGTGATGTAATTTGAAAGAGATATTACGGAAATAGTCTCCTGTATGTAAAAGCGGAAGGCGCTAATTAGCCAGCATCATTATTTACTAACATAATGGCGGCTTTAAGTATAATTTATTTTTCAACTACACTCTGTGTTCAGCGCATGGTAGGGTAGCTACATGGTAGGTGACAAGACACTCCGTTCCTCACTTTCCTTCGAATCCTGAGGTCTTGCGTATTGAGTCGTGGCTCTCAACGCTTTGCCTCGTTACCAGAGTAAAGTATTAAATATTACATTACCTTTAGAGGTATCGAACCCACAACATGTCGCCCTTACAGTCGCACACTTGTACCCTGCGTCACGATGAATATAATGTAATGTTACAATTAATTATTGATGGCTTGAGAGTTAGACGAGAGATTTAAAAATTTAATAAAACTTAATGTCTGATATAGTAAAATAGAATTGAGTCGTGGTGAAAAATAAATCTATTTTTATATTAAAATATTCCATTTCGTAAATGAAACTCGCAGCTGCAATTATGAAAGGGGGTCTAAATTGTACGATGAACCACGCGGGTGCTATTGTCTCACGGCCTACTTTTTACAATACATGGTGGAACACTCACTTGTATATCATATTCTACAACCGAGGCTTAGCCATGGTTTAATCCAAAATTGCTTCCAAAGCGAGCGGTATTTGAATTTGTGCGGGCTTTACCAATTACAAGATCATCCTTGGTTGTTAGAGTTTTTACATAAACTATTATACACGAGTAAGTAGATGTTTATATTTCATTTTAATTATTAAATATATATATATTCTTTTATCTGAATTTGAAAAAATATTTTTACACAAATAGCAGAGATGAATAAGCTATATATAGTTTTTGTACTGATTTTTGATAGTATTTAACGAAGTAAAAGTTTTTTTATCTTTATAATTCATCTATGAAGTTTAAAAAAAGAGAATATGATAAATCGTCTCTAAGTGTACAGTGCAGAATTTTCTCTATTGTAAAATATTGCTACGTAAAGTTTCTCAAAAGATATGAATAACGACGAGTTATATTTACCATTAAGGTAGTTTGAGTTCCACGAGAGGGCTTTTGTGTTTGAAACGTTTATAGATTTTAAAAAGCTGTGTAAAAACATTGATATTTCCTGACATTTAGCAAAGAAAATGAAATGGCAATGGAATGGTTTTCTAGCTTTAAATGTAGAAAAATATTTAAAATTGATATAAAATAAGAACTATTTAGACATAAAAATTGTAAGTTTTTAAGATTTCTTTCCAATTCTACTTCGTAAAAATACTTGGATAGAATTCATATAAACCTTCATATAAAAAAATACTATATTAACATCACAAGCGTTGTTATTACTGTGTAATGCAAAATGGTATGATATTTGGGAAAGCTGGCAGCGACTGTAGGTAGATAAAGCTCACTCAAGGGAGTTCGTTCCCAGGAAGGGTGCGTGCGTCGGCGCGTGGTCTTGGGGGTGATTTCTCGTGTACGTGGGTCTTAATCACCACCTTTAAAGCAAGACTCACGTCCCGACGAGAGGAGACGTTCATTTTAATCCCCCACAAATGTGTGTATAATTCCAACGGATGTGTTTTTGTTAAATATAAGGATTATTGCTGTCTGAGAAAAGGTTTAATTGTCTTTTAAATGGCTTGTTATGTCATTTGTTTATTATTTAACAAAAGCGAAACTTAGCTTAAGCATTGTAGGTTACATTCTAAAAACTTTTATAAAGCGTAAGATGTGTAAATTATTGGTAAAGCTCATTCTTTCTTTTATATTTGCTTATAAAAGAAACAATAAATAAAAAAGACAACACAGACAGACAGATAAGTGTACATTGAACTGATTTTACCTTACCTCTAGATTTCGGGGGTAAATTCTAAATTATGTCATCCCTTGAGGCTAAAACATTAATAAGTACACCGGCCATTTCGTGTTTTTAAGTAATAAGATACTCTTAAAACATTTTTTTATATTTCGAAAAATTTTTGTTTTTCGATAATAAGATAATTATTTTTTCTTAGAATATTAGAAAAACTATTTGAGAGAAATATCAGACAACTTTTCATACTAAGAGGATAGTTTCCCGAAGAAATCTACAAGTCTTTTTTATCTAGTTCTGCAGAGTAATGTCAAGATGCAGCGCAAATGTTAGTTCAAAGATTATTTAAAATAGTAAGATTATTTTAACGATTTTAACGAAGATTTTTTTTGTATCATACATTCATTTATACACATTGTTTTTCTCCTTTAGGTCTTCTTTATTTATAAATATGCTTAAAATAAGGTAAAAAAACTGTTTACTACAAAAACTTTTACTTTAAATTTTAATAGACACAATTATTTTACAATTATCAACACTAAGATTTAAGTATTCTCATCTTCTTTTTCTGCTCTGCAAGTTTTTCTTATTATATAATAATAAAATAAGTTTTGTTGCACTTCATAATGTCTAGGTTCGAATTCACTATTTAAAATTATGTAATCGCGACAGGTTTTGCATCCGTTTCCCATATGAGGAAATTAAATAATTAATATGTTCACTTCATTTTAAGATATTTTATATTGCGACGAAAGCACAATGTTATATAATAAATATTTTTTACCTATTAAATTCACGTTTAACTTCAATTTATAAACCATGAATAAATCTTGAAGATCAGAATAAATAAAAGTTAAAAACACTATGGTAATGGATTATTTGTATTCGTAGTAAGTTCGCGTGGTACGTGATCTGCTTTTAATCGTGTTTTCGAGTAAATTTCGTTTTCATTTATAATAAAACTTGGTACACGATTGAAAACACAAATTAGAATATACATTATTATTACAGGAATCGGTTAATGGCAACAGTAATCGATAAAGCAAATACTTAGTATATTTTCTTTATTTTTGAGGTTAGTCGTGTATCACACTTTCCGCCGAACTCTGGAGGCATTTCATGTTAAGTGGCGGAACTCAACTATGCGCTTTGTCTCGACACCAGAATGAAGAAATGGAAATATAAATTTAAATAAATATTTCTTTTCCTCGATTGGGGATCGAACCCACAACCAGTCGATTTATCATCACACCACATTTTTATATTATTGTTTATAGGCTGTAATTTTTCATATGACCATTGCCATTTGTTGTAGAGGATTTATATATTAAGTACGGATTGATATTGTATAATTTGGATATAATATACATCATAAAGAGTAATCTATGTCCTACTTGTTATATTCTTTCCTTTGTATGATATTTCACAAATAACTGTAAATAACACGTTTAATATATTATTATTAAATTGTACCTATAGGTATTGCCCGAAGACCTTTTCAGTTCTTAGTTATTCTGCTTAATTTAATGTAGGCAATGAATACGATCCCGCGGGCCAAGGGCTCACATATTCCATATAGTAAGGAAAACCGACGAGGGTTGACATTCTCTTGAAATTATACTTGGATAAAAAGCCTAATGGCATTCGCATTTCTAAACCTGTTTACTAAAACATAATAGAAAATAAAATGTGTTCTTGTTACTGCATCTATTCATAGAGGTTAGGTGTGGTAGAGTCACGTCGCCAGTAATGGCAACACGCATGGGTAGACTCGACCGGATTTAATACCACCCCCGGCATTTAAAACCGGCGTGAAGTAGTGGCTCTTGCCACTGCGTTTTGCATTAGGTAATGCCGGGCCCCGGTGCCCTTCATCTCCACCTTAAAGGCTGGCAACGCACCTGTGGCTACTCTGGTGTTGCATGGGGTCGTTGGCGGCGGTGATCACTTACCATCAGGTGACCCGAACGCTCGTTTGCCTTGTCCTCTCCCATAAAAAAAAATAGAGGAGTAGGAAAAATTATAATATTAATAGATACGATCCCCAATATGCGACGTCCATTTGTAATTAATTATAAATGGTGAACGAAACTTTATTATATTTCCTAAAGTCTTTCTACAACATTGAAAGGCTAAAAATATAAGAACAACATGATATAAATAGTTGAAAAAATATAAATAAACATTGTAAAAACAAGGAAAATGTAAAGTATTTATTAACTTTAGGTAGCATCGCCTTTTGAAATGTTACCGCAAACTTGAAGGATCAACGAGTTCTCGTAGAATATCTCCAAACCTTTTTATTTGATACAACAACTTTGAATAAGTTTAAGCAGCTTTAAAATAATATTTATTTATTTATTTGTAATCTATATGTAAAAAAAACGTGTATTTAAGAATTAACGATTAATTATGTTTAATGAGTATTTATGAATGTATGCTATGCAAACAAACTTGCCATAAATTATTTCTTGTGTTTTTTTTTGATCAAATTGATTCTCTAGGTTTTGTTTTTTAAATTTCAAACTCTACTAATTATTGTGAATTATGATTTTACTTTATTTCATATATATCCCATATATTTTTTTTAATAATAAACATTGTTATTATAATATATAAATTAGAAATAAAAAGATATCATTTGTTTTCATATATTTAAAGTGAACTTTAAAACTCAAAATTTAATAAATTCAATATATTTAATTTCTAATAACTCTAAAACTATATTATCATTAAATTATACAGAAGAGTGTCGAGTCAAAAGAGAAACTGATATTTTAATGAAACAAAGGCACTAAAATCTTAATTCCAAAGCTATTGAAATGAGTGAATGAATTGGTAAGTAGAATAAAAACTTAAGAGGGTCTCTTGTATTTTTGTTATTCTCTGCACCGTTCTTTTATCTCGGCATCAGGGATCGGTATTGTTACCACTCGTCTTTGCTCTTTTAAGTGAAAAATGTCTGGATTCCTTTGTGGAACAGTACATTTCCTTTTACTCGTTGATTTTACTTTGCCCATTTAAATATAGTTTCTTTCATTAACACTTTAAATGTAAGTATGTCCTTCTATACTTAAATATATTGTAGCAATAATATTGTCGTAGCTGAGGTCAGATATGGCGCAGTGGCACAAGCATGAGACTGTAAACTTGACTGGTCGTGGGTTTGATTCCCAATGAAATGAAATATTTAATATTTTTAATTCCTCGCTGAGTTCTGCCACTGCACACTCAATACGATCGGAGGAAAATGGGAACGGAGTGAAGTTAAAGAAGAAGAAGTGCAGCAAACGTGATACTAAAAGAAAAAAATATGCTATTCTTTTAGAATATTTTAACTGCTCAATGATAACTTGAGATTATGTATTTATCTCAAAGTATTATATTATTATCATTATCGTTGAATTTAATACATTTGCTATTATCATTTTAGCGGTCAAAGCGTCGTCCGAAGTAAGGGTACGATAATGTGCCTCTTTCAACCCACGCGCTAATCCAATTTACCGACTTGTTACACGCTGCGGCATCTTTAATAAAAAAATATTTTTTATATGACGTCCTCTTTAGAAAAATGTAATGTAATATAATAAGTGATACTGAAAGTTATTTTCATGGATTAAATTTTGAGCTTGCAATTTCGTATAAAAGTTTTATGTAATTTTTTGTGGTTCTGGTTTTTGCGTAATATTTTATATTTTGTGCATCGTATATAGGGAAAAATATGAATTTTAAGAAGCTGCTGCTGTGTACGGGATACAGCGTGAAGCTGAAAAAAAAAGCTTAAAGTAAAGACACAAAAATATTAATTATATTATAACAGATCTATAGAATTCTTAATAATAGAGTACATGGTAGGTTAAAAGCTAGCCTGTTAGATATTCGTATTTGTTGACCCAACGAAGGACCACTTAAAGATATTCTCAGTGGAGATTAAATACACCCACGCGCATCGCTAAACAGATTATGGTAAAGGAAACTAGATAGATTCCAAAACCACAAAATGATTAAAATATATTTTAACAATAATATTTTTTTATGTAATTATCATTCTTTTAATATTTCACCAAAAACGAATTTATTAGTATATATACTGAAATGCGTAGAGTATTTGCAAATATATATACTTTACCAAGTAGACAATAATCTATTATATTTTCAAATTAAACCAATGTGAATATCAATGAAGTAAGGTGGTGTAAAATAATTGTGTAAATTTTTAATTAAATTCATATTTACATAAGGTCTTGTCTTTCAGTTGATATATGAAAATGAGACCAAAGGACTTGCAAATTCAAAGGTGGCCGTTTAATGGATGTGGGTTGACATATCCTCGACAAATTCTAAAACGACTTAATTTTAATTTTGTTGGAATTATGTATATGTTGATTTTATTTTATGTTAGAACATAATGGTTTATAATTTTTTTGATTTAGCTATTCATGGCACCTTTGTTAATTCTTTTGATAAGTGGATAACAGATTTAATCATTATTTTTCATTTCTTTTTTTCATTTTTTTCCTCGAGCTTGAAATTTGAAAAATTTCATAATTTTACTATAATATGAATTTGTTTATAATGATGTCAAAACACATTTGTTGTAGTAGTTTTTCCATTCTAAGCAAACAAATCGCGATCAAACATTTTAGCTTACAGCATATTTAATATATGGTAAAGCTTTCAAATTAATGCACTTTGTTGAAGCTTTTATTTTGCAAATCGCATGGCTTTACTCATCATATACATGTAAAATGAAAGTGTTTAAATATTTGAAAGACTTCGAGAACAAAGAGATTTTTTATTTAATGCTATGAAATGTAAAAGTTATCTTTTACAATTTTATCAAAAGTGGCTAGTTGTGGCGCAGAGCATGTGCAAACGTAGGGCTATTAACGCGACAGGTTGTGGGTTCAACTCATTCCATTTGAGGAAATGTAATATTTTCATTTCTTCGTTCTTGCGTTGGGGCAATGTGCGGCGATGAGTTCATCTAATCAACACGCAATGCCTCCAGAATTCGAGAAAGTTGCGACCAGAGTATCTTAACACTAGGCTCCCTCTGGCTACCCTGCTGCATGCGTGATACGGTGTGAAGCTGAAAAACTAAGAAAAATATATATCAAAAAACTTTCTTTCTTTCGTCAGGGGTTAATTAAAGCTATGCAATCCATGTTCGATCGTATATTTACATTTAGACCTTTTATGTTCTTCAGCATCAAGAGCTGAGGGTCTGCTCCTTGGTATTTCACTCTGAACTTGTGTATAATTCATGAAAGGATATAAATTTGTTATCTATAAAGCTTCTTTATTAAGTAATTTGATTTTGTTTCATGATAACCTGACGCTAGAGATTTTCTCAACAGACGATGAAATATTCTTATAAATATTTAATGCACAACTTCAAGACAAGATTCCAAAAGTATAACCAATGTATTTACAATCTATATTTACTACGATGTTTTGATTTTACATGTTATTTGAAGATTTGGTCACACTTATTGATAAATGCTACTCAATATTACGTGAATGTCAGCTGTTGTAGGTGAATTATTCAATAATAAGAAAATATTTTTCAACTATCAACATGTATTACATGGATGAATTTATAACAAAGCGCGTACAGAGCTGAATGATGCACCATATTTGCCCAAAGAAGCATGGTCTCAAGAACGAGTAGAAATTGAAGCCGCCATGACAGAAATCTATCAGAACATTTATCACCATCATCATAATCATTCTTCCATTTTTTTCAAATGTGTGATCATTTAAAAAAAGGAGGCCACAGTCTCATTACTAGATAGATTTTCAGCACCTATTAGAACACTAATGTATTTTGTAAATAATTTTGCAAATCACATTATAATCACATATATGGTATATCACGTGGAAAGTTATCGCTTTTCTGTCTGTCATTCACAAGCTTGGTGTTTGTGAAGGAAAGGAGATAAGGAGTTGACATTGTAATGTTTGATGTGCTTATCTCTATTGATATAAATATTATCACTAACTGTTTATTTTAAATTTACCTATTACCTATTATACAATACTTGGTAGACCACAATTTTATTTTATATATAATTAGCTTCACGCTGTATCCCGCACACAGCAGGTTAGGAAGAGGGAACCCAGTGTTAAAATACTCCGTTCCCGTTCTTCAATTTTATATATAATAGGTTATAATACGGGTTATAATGTATGTGTCTTAATACATTAAAACCTTGGTTATCAGCGAAATGTGAACTTTTGAACGGAAAGCTTTACATATATTATGCATTAGAAAACGTTCAAAGGAAAGGAGATTTAAATTTTAATTTACATATACTTAAACTAAGTAGAGTGACTTGCCACAGTGTGCGTATACTTCAAAATAGTTTACGATAATTACAATAAAATACTAGCATTTGGATCCCTGTTACAATATTTAACTGAAAATAGGTATTTATTTAAATAGTATCAATAAAAATCTGTCATCCTATCTTACGTGCCACCAGTCAGTGTTGTAGTCTTTAATATAACCGTAAAGAACTGCGTTAACGCATGATACAAATTATAAAAGTAAATATGGATACTTTCGTCCTACCATTACACATTTATTATAAAATTCAAGAGCAGGTGTAAAAGCGGTAATTTAGTTATAATTTGCTTCTAATTTCCAAATTAAAACTCTTTTTTACAAAACAAAATAAGTATAAAGTAATCACATATATTATTATTTTTGCATCTCTAACACGAATCTTAGAAGAGGACCTCAAGACAACAAAATTATTCGAATTTGCATATTCTAATATAATATATTTTAAAATGGTGACTTAAATAGCGGAACTCAGCAAAGCATATTTTATCTAATAGTGAAAACGAAAATATTTTCCCGAATGTGCATCTAAGTAAAAACAACCACGTGTTCTATTCAAAAACTACGTCAGAAAACAAAACCAATTATACCAAGATAGATAGATACAGGGAACATAGTGTTAAGAAGCCGTTCTGCACTTTTCGAAGAATTTTTCGAGGCGTTGTGTGTTGAGTGGCGGGATTCAACGCCGTGCTTTTTCCCCTTGGCGCCAGAGATGAAAATGTTATTAAATATTAATTCATCCCTCTGACTGGAGATCGAACCAACAACCGTCGCATTACAATCACATCTTGTGTCTCTGCGCCACGGCGTCCTTAAAACAACAATTAATTTTATACAATTTACTTTTCTCGTTTTGAAGTTCCTTTGTGGACAAAGCTAAAAGGAAATGTCATCAAGCACGAATAACTCTAGATTACGACAAATTAACTCTGAAAAGCGATGCGTCTAATGTAATTAAATAATATTATATTATATTTAATTTCCTAAGCCATTATATTTATTCATAAGTTTAACTAAACTTTGGTATGATGCTGATAATGACCTCCTGACCTTTTAATAATGCTATCTATAGCAACCCTTCATGTAAGTTTTAATAAAGGTTAGGTAATGCCTTTTTTCATTTGTTTATACAAATGCTTTTTTCTGTGAAATATATATTTTCTTCTTTCTTTTTTTATATTAAAGAAATTGAAGAAAACCGTAATAAATTGAACATTTTTATACAATTAATAATATTTTAGGTTAATTTAATTCAATATATCTTCTCTTACGTATTGAGATATCTTACGTATTGAGATAGTGACAACTAAAATTTGCATTGTTAGAATTAATTTTAAAGAACCTGGCCACAGCCGAAAGCAGCTTCCAATATTTACTGACCATACCTAAGTTTCATGATGTCTATCTATCTATATTCACAAAATTCATCGGAAAGTGGAAAACGGCATTCCTTAACACAACGTTCAGGGATTTGCTTATTTTTTTATAGTATCCTGTATCCTATAAAAAAATAATTTTTCAAAATTGATCGCAACATTCATAAATCAAACATTAAAACAACACCTAGCTTTAATTTATTTATTTAATTTATTTACATAATATTTGTTGAACTTTGAACTTTCGATTCCCGATGAATAAGTAACATCGTAATGAATTAAACTCGCCAAGTTTATACATGCGAAGTGTATTTGATCCATTAGAACGTAAAATGTAACCGGGCGCGGGTGTGCGGGTGCGCGGGTGGGGTGCGCCCTGTCATTCCGCTCAGTATCTCGATCACATACAAAATCCTACTCTACTTTTAACACCACGCCAATCCCGGATTAATTTAAACCGAGCTTCCATGAATACATAAAAATCCACATAGACTCAAAATAAATTGGCAGTCCACTAGTAGTAATATTTTAAATCCCAGCGCTTGCTCATAGATTGTTTTTAGTGTGTAGTTCAAACGTCGAATAACAACGTATATTATACTATTATATATATATATATATATATATATATTTATAAAATCATTTATTTAAAATCACCTTCACGCTGTATTCGGCACGCAGAAGCGTAGGCAGAGGGAATCTCTTGTTGAAACACTCCGTTCCTTACTTTCCGCCGACTCAACGCCACGCTGTGCCTAGACAACAGAGCGAAGAAATTAAAATATAAAATTAAATAAATATTTCCATTCCTCGAGTTGGGATTGAACCTAACCACCAGTCGATTTTGTAGCAGACTTTGTGTCTCTTTAATAATAAAAAAATTAAGTTTTGCTTATAATACAAAAAAAGAAATAATATGATGAATCTTCCAATAAAATTATTTGTAAATCGTATAAAAAAAATCTTAAAAAGAAAACAAAACAAGAAAAGGTAAAAATGCATGATGTTAACTTTCGCTTTTTTTCGAATTAAGAGATAATTTCAGAGAATATTTTTAAACAAAAGCAGCTATTAGGGGATTAGAACAGAGTGAAATTTAAATTGTTTGGATCAAGGAAAGAATAATTGATCGAGCCCCCCCCCAGTCCCTTCCCCTCTCCTCCTCTCCGGTTGCGAGAGGGTATTGGCTTTATTGAATGAAAGATTTCGCTCAATCAACTAGCTGGAGACTAATGGAAGAGTTGCCTAACGAACACGACACAGTACTTTATATGCTGCGCTATCGGTCCTAAATGGAAGTACTTAATATCATGTGTTCCTTTTGTCGATATTTGTTTTAATTTTGCTTTCGCCAGAAACTGTTTCAAATTCATTTTACAGAATTTAATTTGCTTCTAGAACTGCTACTTTACAAAATCAACTTCACGCTGTACCCCACTTAAAGCAGCGTGTACTTAGTGCTTAGACACTCCGTTCCCCACTTTCCGCCGAAATCTGAAGGCACTGCATGTTGAGTGGCAGAACTCAACGCCGCGCTTTGCCAGAGCCAGAACCAGAGCGAAGTGAAAATATAAATTTTATAAAATATGATGCAACATCTCGTCAATCCATACATAAACTGTGCAATCATAGAAGCGTGTTAAATTGAAAGTGATTATTCATGTCCTGACGCTGTGACTCCACCATTTCGCAGCTACACACACATAGAATATACATGTGCAAATATCTATATTACATTATATGTTATACCAACTAGGTTCCAAATGTGATAGTAAATACTTAAATGTTCTAAACTATTCAAATGTTCGTCAAAATACATTACCACTGTGATGTAAATATTTATATTTTTTGTGATAGTTAAATTTAATTAATAAAATATGTTTGAAAAATGAACAAATATTAAGATACCTACGCATAATTGTAGAAGTATTTACATTTAAAAAAAAATGTAAAACTAGGGGTAAATTTTCATTTCTAATAATATATATATATTATATAAAGCCATAAAGCTAGTACACATAATGGAACAGTTTTGCTGAAGCCTCAATGGTTTCCAAACGTGAGTACTTTTTGTATGATATTACTAAATAAAGTACCACCCTGCGCCGCGCTCACCGCACTAACAATTTATTTCTAACAGAATTTTTATCATGTAGAGATTTTTTCGATATTCACAATATTTTGGAAGTTATTTTATATAAAGGTATATTTTTATACTTCAGGGAAATTCGATCAACTACCTGAGTATATCACATCTGGATATAATATATATATTTTTTTATGATAATGGAACAAAAGCTGTAAAGAGTTCATCAATAGGCGTGGGTTTGGTCAAAATTTTTTTTCTCGAAATAAATTATGAAAAATGAATTAATTTCTCAACATGATACTCAGGTTGTTTTTGAATTTTCTTCAAACTTGTAAAGTTAAGATTGTTTCATCAAAGGGCCGAGCATTTTCCAGCGTGATTCTCTGACTGCGTTAACGATTACAAAATTAACTTTCCTTTGAAATTCGTGAAATTTCTGTCTGAGGTCTAAGAGTAGCCAAACTGATTTCGATTAAAATGTTTACTTTTAATTAAATTTTACTTTTTATGAAAAATAAATATAATATATTTTTTCAGGACAACTTAAAAAGTTGACAATTTATATTTGCGTATTTACGCACTCATTTTATATGAAATTAACTACAATTATAGGTTTGTAGTCGTTATTATCTGTATTATATAAAAAGATATACATTTCCATTATACAGTTGCTCACTTCTTGTCAAATTTCATAATTGTAGGTCTAAGAGAAATATCATATAGGTTTTGAATACGCGCGAATAACCCGACAAATTTAACTTTGCGGGCGTATATACTCGTTTCATATGAAATGTAATTTGATATTATGATACAAATAATAATTTGTATTGATTTTGATACAAATTTTGAGATGATATCTCCTTATCGAAGGTCCCTTGCGGTTACCTTAGAGCACAAAAAAACAAACTTTTAAGTATGAAGATCCGACCTCAAGATTAAATATTAGTCTACCTCATTACTATAACATTGTGAAAAAATATTTGAAGATTCAAAATATGTGTATGTAGTTAAACGCAGCTGTTTCTATGTATAAGCAGAATTAGAATTACATAAAAGATTATCAGCGAGAAAAAATAGTAGTTGAGTTTGTTATAAATATTGCTTAAATAACAGCATAATATTCTTTTGGAACAGTTCCACATAAGCCGCAATCAATCACACCGGAGGTCAAGTCCATAATAAACAGAAAATCCGGCTATTATCCTTACGGGAAATAACGTTTATTGAGCACTTATATTCTACAAATTAGATTATTTACTGTCGAATTACGAGTGACGAACGACCTCCCTTAGCACAATATAAATAAAGTAATTTGGTCTAACACTAAGTTTCCCGGTTCCATTAGCCTACACTGCTATATAGTGAAGCTAAATAGAATAGAAAATAAAATTAAATATAACTAAATAAAATAATTTATTTATTAAATAATTTTTCCATGAGAATATATGAAAATATTCCTCGGCATTTTCATGGTAAATGAATAGAATTATGGTTTTTGTGTCAATTCAATTCTCATATTCCGTTTGCTCTTCAAGAACGTTTTGAATATATTTCATAAAAACATAATACTTTTTTTGTGGCCGTCGTAGTGCAAAGGGACAGCGACTAAACATGAATGCGATGGTGGTGGGTTTGATTTCCACTCGGGGAAATGAATTTTATCTATCCTATTTTCATTAGGTAACAAGACAAAGTAAGGCGTTGAGTTCTGGCACTCAACATGCAATATTTCGAAAATTAAGCTAGTAAAACTGAAAAAAAAACGCTATAAAATAAATGACTCAATGTATAAAATGTCATAATGTATATTCATTTCATGAATGGATGTAATTGTCATTTAAATTAAATATGGTAGGTAGGTAAGTAAAGTGCTTTTTAATAACCCTAGGCGCTTGTATGTACATTCGATATGACACATTTATCATTGCCGTCGATAAGTAGGCCATCAAATTTTATTGATGCTATGATATATTACCAAAATTACATAAAGTAAAAAGGCGTAGAGTCAGAGTAGAGTCATTCATTTAAATAGTAACTAGTGTTGTGTTTATAAAAAATACAAATGCTATTAATAAATTTTGTAACAAAATATTTAAGATAATTTATTACCGAATTAAACTTATTGTCCTGAATTTAATCTGTCTAGGTAAATCATAAGACTTCCTTCATAAGTGGAATTTTTTAAGCGCTCTAAATGTGCGCGTATTTTGTACCTAAAAAAACAAAACCATTCAAAATATGATGTAATTCAAAATATAGGTACTACTTAATTTTTCTATAAGTTTATTTTCTTATTTATTTATTTTATTATTAAGTATATTATTATTATTATTTTATTATTAAGTATAAGATAAAGCAAGTGCATGATAAGTAACTTCAGAAAATAGTTTTCAACTTCTAAGATATTTATTTCCGTATCTAGTAGCAAAAATAGTACGTAAAAATATATCGCTGTGAATCACAAAATATATTATTTTGGCTTCAAAATAGTTATAGCTTCACGCTGTATCCCACATATAGCAGACAGTTCTGCCTATCCCTTCGGGAAACTAATATTTAGACATCCAGTTCCTCAGGAAACACCCAATTTTAAAGACATTGTGTGTTGAGTAGTGGATCTCTGCCTTTGGGTTTGTTATCAGAGAGTGGAAATGAAAAACTCAATTATTTTTTACAGTAAGAAGCTGTGCTACTACGCTACGACTGTCAAGATAGACTTAATTAATTTACTTTACTTATTAGCCTAGTAAAGAAATAAATAAAATTACGGTAAATATCAACACTTTATTCTATTTTCATTAACTTCTATAGGTTTATATTTTATACAATTTTATTTACATTTAAGTTTGATAGAAATAAATGGTACTATTATATAGGCGTAGGTCGACGTGTTAAAAGATCAAATAGTTTACGTTATATAAGTATATATTAAAACTTTATTTATTTAATTTATGTATTTGAACCGTAAATTTGTAGAAATATTTTTTGATTTTATTACAAACGGTAAATTAGTCGCTTTTTGTAAGCACACTTAAATAAGTTTTGAATAAGAACACGTAGATACTTCAAAGTTGGGACGAACTGCTACCGCTATACGTGACATGTAAAGATAATGATTTACCTACATTTTCTTCTATGTTTGTCGATCCAGAAAAATAAGACGAGTTCTTTTGAATTATGGAACAACATTAACTGTGGCTTTAGATATTAAAGTCAATAATTATATTTAAAGTATAGCATAATTTAGTTTCTGCTATACTTGTCTACAGAAAAAAAAATATTTCAAAGATTTGAATCCATAAATAAGTAATTAATCAGTCTTTGGTAAGGTTATATTTATAAAATAGATAACCTATTAAATATTATATGAAATTATTAGCATAAACTTTTTGAAGATAATAGATCTGTTTCGATACATTCAGAATTTATTTTTTCTCAAAAAAATATTTAATTCAAATCATCACATATTACTTAGGCACCTATTTCTTTTATGTTACTGTAGAAGTTGAACGAAGAATTATATTCATTATAAATAGGTAAATTTATATAATAACATTACGATTTCTTGTATTGATAATGGCTTATACGTACTAATAAGCCATTTATAGCCTCCACATAGATTTTAATTACGTTATCAAACATAGTACACAAATTTATTGAAATCTAAACTTTCGTTAATATCCAACTTTTACAGCAACAAACAAAGTTTATATAATTACATAATTTATATATAATGTTTTCGTTAAAACTACATATATTTTGGCCTTTTGACCTAAAACTAATATATTATTTACATACATTTGTATCTCTTAGAAATAATCTTTGGCTACAATAATAAAAACAATTTGAATGGATATGTTACATGAGTTTGTACAATATGAGAGCTGTACGTGGATCCCTTCTTCACCGATAAATATACATCTTTATATCTATACTAAATAAAAGTTATTAAAATGTTAAACTACCGAATACTATATAAAAGTAATAATAGTAAAATCTTAAATATCCAAGAACTCTTTGAACCTGTAACAAAAAAAACCATTATAGTGTTTTATTTTGCACTGGTGTCGAGAAAAGGGCGGCGTTGAGTTATGTCACTAATTAAGCGTTCCCTAGGTTCTCCTAGACCTTAACCACTAGGTTCCCTCTGACTATGTTGCTGTGTGGGATACAGCGGGAAGCTGTATCTTTATATATATAGCTTTATTTATTAATGTATATAACACGGTTTAAGGTTTATAAATTTCATTCCCGCTAAAATATCAGCAGCGTGCAATTTGCAAATTTATTGGTTTTATAACGTTAGCATTAACTTAACGTAGAATAAATTGACACCGCAAAGTTTGCTCAATTCAATAACACTCACCTACAGCACTATTACGTACGCCCAACACCGAAGCAACTTCTGGCTGTTCCATATCGAAAATTAGTTCGGCGCGTGCCGCGTACAGGTTGTATATACTTGCTATGCAGGTCAACCTCAGACTGCCTCGCTTGAACGCTTCGTGACGAACAACAAATAAAACTTCACCTACAGATGGCAGTCTATTATCTGGACCCGACCTCTCAAACCCAACCTTCAAATCTTCCTTGGGCGGGCGCCTGATTTCCTCCTTATGGAGGCTTATATATGTCTCGTCCAAATACTGGATATTATTACTTTCATCATGAAATATGTTGAAATTGATATCATCCTCGGCCATTTCCGGCGTGGTCGTTTCAGATTTCGGCGGGGGGTCCCATTTGAACCACTCCGGTAACTCGTGCACAAACGATTCCATATCGATCTGGGAAACATAAGGGAATCGGGAAATGAAGAATTTAGGCAGAATAGATTATTTGTTGAGCAAACGGTTATCTTAGATAATGGGTAGTTAGCCAAAAGCTACGCCGTTTGCTATTATGTGATTAATGACTCGCCTACATAGTGGTCGGAGAAAAAAAACTACGACGCTGCCAAAAGCAAAAAATACGAAGAATTTTGTCCATATATATATATTAAATGCTATTTTCATAAAGTAATTTCACTATATTTGTATCAGTGATATGTAAAGAAAAAATAATTATTATATATATATTTTTTTTCAAAAAGTTGTAAATTGCTAATCTTCATTGCTAGCTTGAAGTAATTTCATGTATGTATAAGTATATACCATAGTAATATAAAAGTAACTATTTACTTAATTGACACCTCGTAATGGAACCCCCGCACGCGATCCCTCATAACAATATCATTTTCACATTGATGAAGTTATATTCAGAAAAGAACGCTTTTCATAGTTCTGTTCTATTTCATTATTTTATTGCACATTGTTTGTTGCTTCTAGAAATATATAATATATTTGTAATATTGCTGACAAGTTGCAAATAATTATAACATTTAAGTAACAAACTACATTTATAAAGAACTTTAATATATTTTCTACTCAACTTAATTAATATAAGCTGTTACGTTTAGCAAATACAGTAAAAATAATAAATTGATATTTTGGACTCAATATTTGACTAATATTATTTGCATTTTATTTTATGAATAAAGAAAATCTATAAATATATAAAAAAAATTGTAAGATTTAAGAGTGATGTTTTTCTGACAAATAGTAAAACTTTAATAAAACTATTGGTTAAAGCCACACTACACTTACTTCCTGGCCATTTAGAGCGAATGTAAGATTAGCCGGTGGATGTGACGGCGGTGAGGCACAGGTGGCACGCAGCGTCGAGCCGACTCCGTACCATGACCGATCAGATACGAGCTTCGGTCCCCATTCTGGTGAATCTGTGAAAAAAATCAAAACCTTTTAGCTTTTCATAGAATAATTATTTGGTTCTGTTTTAACATTTGTTAGAATAGCAATTTAAATGACAATTATATTTTATTTTTATTTCATCATCCTAATTTGATGTTGTAAAGCCGTTATAGGTATATTTTCCCAACTCAGGTAACCCTGTTACCGTTTAATCAACCTTGTACAATCACATTTAGGTCGTCCCCGTGAAACCTTAAATTTTTAAGCCTCAAACAAATTTAATCAACGAAAAAAAAAAATACAAAAACGACGCATAACAACGTACACGTAAAATTATATATCTTGTTAAATATTTAACAAGAGATATATTTTGATACTGTTATTGCTTGAAAATCCACGTAGACTATTCTTATAAGGTTTGCCAAACTAATCTATCAAACGGAACGTCTAAGTTTAAACCAGCATATCTAGGATACGAAGTTATATAATGAAAACATCGATCTTCGTTGGATTTTAAGAGCCAATACGGTCTGGTTTAACTTTAAGTAACAAGAAACTTTGGATAGTCTAGTCAAATAAAGTATTATAAACGACTGTTCGTTCGTTATTAGAATTTTCTATATAAGTTATATTTCTATAACTTTAAGTGATCGCAACAAGATTAGAATATTCGATTATTTTAACTTACAAATATAATATTTATATTTAAAAATCTATAGAGATGTCAATCCACGCACGACTATCCAAAACGTAGCTATTATAACTTGATAAGACAATATCGAATTATATATACATTAACTGAAAAGCACTTTATATAGTATAAAAATAGTATAATAAACGAAATAACTACTCCACATTAAATTGACCATTAATACTTAAAACGTATTAAAGTAAAATGTGAAAATAACGAGTATATTTTTATATAATATTTATTTGGCTTTACACTTTTACAGCATCGATTTATATTGGCAGGTGAATTTTATTGCAAAAGTGAACTAATGCGGTGCAAACCTATGTTCGGCACGTCCGTTTACATTCCTTTTACATTCTCCTCCTCCTCGGCGTCTAGTTGGAATAAACAATCGCTGCAGATATATTCACTATGAATTGACTTTTGCTATTTCTACTGGAAAAATATTTATTACCTGCATGAAAATAGTTTACAGCACAAGAAAGTATATTAATATTTTGATCTATATAATTATTGAGACGGATGTGGCGCAGTGGTATAAGCGTGTCACTGTAGATGCGATGGTTGTGGGCTCGATGCCTACTCGGGAAATTAAATATTTAAAGTAGGGGAGGAGTGTTTTAACACTAAGTTCCCCTCGCTTACCATGAAACCTGCGCCATTAATCTACGGCAATATTATAACGCCTTTAGCTAACTATATTTGTAAATAAACAATAACTTAGACTAAGACTAAACCAATTAAATAATCTACTACATGTATCTATTCGTTATAAAAAGTTGTAAAAGTTACATAACTCTAACTAGATATTCATAAGTACTGTTAATGATTATGCCACGTTTTTTTGTTAGCTTAAGGCCTTCTATAGTGAAAGGAAAGTGCATGCCCTATGCCTATTAATGGACTACGCCCATATTTTATTTAAAAAAAATGTGTTACATATATATTTTTTTCTGAATTTGTATATTTTGTTAACGTAATATCCAAGGTTATTGCCATTTTTAACTGCGCCATTAACGGCGATAAATGCGTCTCGTGTTATATAAAAATATAAATTTGAAAAGTTGTAAACGACGCCAATAACCGTAAGCGCTACTACATCTTGGCACACGAAACATTCACATTCTCCTGACGCTGCCGTACGGTGCATTGTCTTCGTTAATGGCGGCATCTGCGGTCTCCACATGTATCTAACTGTACGATCTTATATATAATATACACAGATAATTTAAAAATGTATGTTTTTTTTTAAAACAAAGACGACTCGACTTTACCTTATTAAAGTTTTCCAGACTTATAGCAATATTGTTCTCGCTTGACCGTACGGTGCATTGTAACATCTGCGGTCTTTACATGTATCAAACTTTACAATTTTATATATATAATAACAAATACACAGACAATTTTAAAATCTATAATGATTTTTTTTAAAACAACGACGTTTCCGCTTTATTTTATTAAAGTTATCCAGTATACTCTATCCATAATATGAAATTAATAGCGATATTCAAGATTTAAAACATGCCATTGACGGTATTGTATTATTTAAAAACTGATTTGGAAAATATATGACAGTGAGTATTCCTACTTAGTGCCTTGTTTGAAACTTGAGAATGAAATATAATTATTAATTGTAAAAATCCAAATGCATACAAAGTAACCAAAAATAACAAGCCCAATATTTTATTAAGATTGACCAATTTTAAATAACTGTTCAACTATATATTTTTTACGTCGATTTTTATTTTATGTATTGTAATATGGACTCTCGTTGTCTTTTTGGTTATTTTCACGACTTAGGGATACCTGAAATGTTGTATTATATGACACAGACAATCGTAACTGTCCCATAATTATTAATAGCATAATTATTAAAAAGAAAAAAAATATTCAATAGTTAATAAGGATTAACAGTCGGGGAACTTACATACGTACACATAGACTGATAAAAGATAAAATACCTTCTTTCTTTGAAAAATTGATTTAGTAAGTAGAATCGATGTTAAATTGTATATCTTATTACGAAAAATATGTAAGATTTTTTTTATACTTTTACTATAAAAATTTAAATTTGGCCTTTTTCTGCATAATTATATAAATAATAATTGGTACCGTGCAGTACTGCTGCGGTTTCTGGTCAAAGTAATTTTGATGATAATTAATTATTAAATATATCGATACATAATATGATACATATTTATTTTAATTTCATGTACAAACTTAATTCCCACGTTTGTAATTTTGTTTGAAATATTGTATTTTAAGTTTGGTATATTTCCGTGTATAAATGTAGTATTTGAGAATGTCATTATCTTTTATATATCCAAAAAAGTTTCCTTATTTTCATTTTTCAGCTTGACGCTGTATCCCGCACACAGCAGGGTGGACCTCAGTGTTAGTCCGTTTCCCACTTTCTGCCGAATTGTGGAGGCATTGCGTGTTGAGTGACAGAACTCGACGCCGCGCTTTGCCTCGACACCAGAGCGAAGAAAAATGGAAATATAAACGTAAATAAATATTTCACTTCCTCGAGTGGGAATCGAACCCACAACCGTCGCGTTACAGTCACCTCCTTGTGCCACTGCGCCACGACTATTCTATTTGTTCTTCTTAGTTTCATTTCATAGTAAATACGAGTACATTTGAAACGAAATCATGTCGCACAGGAGGGACGTTTTGCGGGGTGAGCGTATCTTGGCATGCGATGTTTCTACAATTTTAGTACTGCTCACGTATTTCTAACATTTGTAATACTATTTGTGGCTTAGAGATAGAGATAGCAAATAGCTTGAGATAAAACTTATTTTAAAATCGCTTATTTAAATTATTTTTTTTATTAATTAACCAGTTCAATAAGTGTACAGCTCAGAGAATTATATTTTCTCACGAATTTTTTGGGGATGGTAAAAGTTTATTGGACGGCTATTATCATAAATCACAATGAAATCTGTCTAGCGAGTTCCCTGTCTAACCAAACAGATTGATAGAGATTATATAGACGGATTATATAGGGTGAGACAGTTCCAAAAGCATTAGTGATATTAATCTATAGCCGAGATCTATTATTTAGTGCAATTTAAGCAGTTTCTTTACCATTTTTTACACGTAACTATTCATAGACTGAACTGTTTTATTGCGAAATCATGTAAAAGAAAATTATGCAATATGTTTAGTTACACCTCGTTCTAGTGTGTAGAAATAAGAAGCTTCTAATGATAGAAATAAAGATAATATTGCACGAATTATAGTCCATAAACACGAGAAATGCAATAGAAACGATAAAACCGAACAAAATAATAAATCCATATGTCAAGTTAATTGCTTTTAGTTTCTGCTTACCCACTACATCCAGCGGCGCGGACCGTATTTCCGTGTGGAAGGTGGGAGCGTCCGCCGACACCTCGCACCGGAAGCGCCCCGCCATGGCCGGCGTCGCCTCTTGCAGCACTACCCGCCTTGCGCCGGACCGCGATATCTGGCAATTTATTACTTTAATGTTCTCTTTCTCATATTTTATTACATTGCAAGTCTACCTTAATTACGTATAACATACATAAATATATACAAAGTATAATATTATTGTAACTTTTTGCTGCATAATTATAATGGCATATGTCGCAGCAAATTGATAAAAAAACTTTAAATGCTACTATTAAAATTATATAATATGTAATTTAATTATATACGGCAAAGCTACGAATCAATTATTAATTAATTTCACTGCCTAAATTGCAATGAGCATATATTCGGTATCATTTAATTACTCGTTGGAAATTTGGGGTGAATTAATTATTATGCAGCAAAATAAAATCTACATATCTACCAATAATTTTTTTTCATCTTCACGCTGTATCCCGCACAAAGCAGGGTAGGCAGAGGGAACCTCGGTGTTAAGATACTCCGTTCCCAACTTTCTGCTGAATTCTGGAGGCATTGCGTGTTGAGTGGCAGAACTCAACGCCGCGCTTTGCCTCGACACCAGAGCGAAGAAAAATGCAAATATAAACATAAAGATATATTTCACTTCCTCGAGTGGGAATCGAACCCACAACCGTCGCGTTTACGGGCGGCACCCTTGTGCCACTGCACCACGACGGCCGAGATTTTTTCAAAGTTACTATCAATGTTTAAATTAGCTCTCAACTACTTACGTCAACCTCGATTCCTGGCAATGGAAAAACTCGAGTATGAGGTAATTCTTTTGGAATATATCTGTAGAACTCTTCTCGTCCCCTATACCACTTTACGCTATATAGAGCTTCTTCATCTCCTAATTGCCACGTGCACTCTAGGGTTACAGTTTCACCTATTAAGACGGCACTCGGTACGTTGATCTCCAGGTTGTGAAGACCTCGTACACCTAAATGAAAGAAATTCATTATTTTTTTAGAATCAATTTTAAATTTATACTTCTTATAGGTCTTTCTATTCCAAAAGAAATATCCATTACGTAGTAAATTACAAAATTTAGAAATAATTAAATTCTAGGAAAGCAAGCAGAGTGAGGTCAGGAGGAACGAATGCAATCTCACAATTGTCACAGTACCTAGTATAGGATTTTAAAAATATTTATCTTGGAGGCCGACAGTAAAAGCGACTGGTTGTGGGTTCGATATCCACTCGAATAAGCGACATATTTATTAACATTTATATTGTAATGATGTTGTTAATAAATTAAAACCCATAACTTACAAATGTATATTACATTACACACAATACTCTAATCACGGTTTGTTCTTAGTTATTCATTTTCATATTTCATACGTCTGTTACACTGTCGGCCTTTTGATTTAAGTATAAATCTCACGCACGAGTTAAATTTTTCATTTTTCTAAAAGAAATGGAACTTTTATTTTCCAACGTTTGACTGCAATATAATATATAATATTGAAAGTTGAACAAGGTTTTTTGAATTTTATATTCTATATTTAGTTAGATATGAAGTGTAAACATTTTTTAACTGTTATAAAAATCTTTTAAGAAAATAAAACAGGGAAAAGTTAAAATATTAGGGTCTCAGTAAATAATTAAAATTAATAGCTTACAGACACACACTAACATTAGATGCGTTTTTTTATTTTTTAGACTAAGAGGCTCTCCACTTTCGACCAAATCCGGAGGCATAGCGAGTTAAGTGGCGTAATTATATGCCGCATCTTTGTCATGTCACCATCAAAGCGAAGAAATGAAAATACTAAATATTTAATTTCCTCCAATGGGAATCGAACTCACAACCCATTTCGATTTTATTTTTATTAATATAAATTCATTAATATAATATAGACTATGATTGTATTGTAATATAACTCTTTAAGAAGTACTCAGAATAAATTGTTGTTAAATAATTTGATTCGTTTATTGACACATATTATTTTCAATTTAATACAGATATGATTAATTTAGAAATAATACAATATATCGAATATAGGCTAGTCATAGCGTGAGGGCACAAGCGTGTTTTGATTGTAAACTCGACAGGTTACGGGGTAGATCACTCGAGGAAGTAAAATATTTAAGATTTTCATTTTCTTCGCTCTAGGGCCAAGACAAAGCGCGGCGTTGAGTTTCGCTACTCAACACGCAATACCTCCAAGATTAAAAGTATTGCTATTTCTATCCTAGTTCTACCTTAACATTAGGCGCTCTCTGCCCACCGTGCTACATGCGGGACACAGCGTGAAGCTGAAAAACAAATCTATATTATATTGATGATTACATCAACTTCATTAGGAATATAGTAGTTTGTAGGGCCAATCGCTCTATCTTTACCAATTATTAGTTATACACCGGTATTATTTGCAATGTAAATTTAATTCTATATATAATGTTCTATTGGTTTTGGAGCGCTGTGTGTTTGGAATTGTTAATTTTATCAAAATATCCGTTTTACTGGATTTTATATAATATTATTTACTCTCGTAGTAAGTTATAATAAGAGTTTTTCACAACAAATAAACATGGAAAATTTATCACATGATAATATAAATCGACTTCTAAAGAAATTGTTTCATTCAAGATTGTTATCATAAGACTACTAAAGAAAACTTTATATATAAATATTTTTATCTTCACTTATATTTCACTATAAGGCAGAGTAAGTACAAAGATAAGTAAGTAATAAGTTGGTATTCTCTGTTTTCCGCTCTGCAAGAGATTTTCCAGTACTGGGTGACGGAAGCCATCTCTTATTTGTGTAATTTAAGTAAATTGAAGGTTCACATAAAATTCGACTCGACTTATTTCCTTTGAGAATTTTCTATAAAATTAAATATGAATAGTACAATATATATAATATATAATGTCAATTATAACCTCTAGCCAAAAGAAATTATTTAAAATCTCGTAGGTTCCCTGGATTATTATTTTTTACTTATACTAAATATGAAGAAACCATAAAAATGGCAATAATATTTCATAAACGTACTTTGTTACCAGCGTCGCGGTAAAAAATCGCTCCTAGTAAGTTTTAACTGTTGCTATTAGATATGATATTCTTATTTTAGTGGTTTTGTTTGAAAGTTATAAACTTGATATAATAAAGTGAAATGTAGAAAATTAAAAGGTTATTTTTTTCTAATAAATATCTGTACTTTATGTTTGGTTATTATCTTTGAACATGCAAAAGTTTCATAATATTCTAATTTTATGGGCTATCTTGGGAATATTCGTCATTTGAAACTATTTTATAGCTTGTCGTTTTGAAATAGATTCAACGTTGAGGGGGGGGGGGGTATGGATTCCATTTAATACACACCCCACAAACTTACTTACGTAACTTACTTTTGGATTTATAGAATCTACTCTTTATAGAGCCCTCTAATTCTACTTAAATTTATTAAATTTAAATTTATAAATCAATGTAATATTGATATAGCTTTATTTTAATTAGCTTATAGTCTTGGAGCTTATCGCTCATATATACGGCACGTTTGTATAACAAGATTACTCAGGGTATTTATACCTTCCAATCCATCAAAACTACTTAACCTATATATTCAACTCTGAGTATAAGGGAGATATCTTAAGCTAACTTTTATACGCTTAAATAGCTATATCTGATACCTATTTATATTATTTATTTATTATATTTGTGTATTTTCAGTTTAGTTTCGAAATAGCTTATTTTCCCGAAGTTATAGGATATATCCTGTAGATCTACGTACGTACTGGTATAGTACCTTTGATTGGTGAGCCCACTGACACTTGACCGTTTTATTTTTTAATTTTAGGTCAACATCATTTGGATATGGAAGCTAACTTGAAAAAGCTGCTAATTGCTCCAGGTTCCCCACAGAAACATAACCTATGTCTCTGCTCTCCTCTGAATTTCTAACTTGCTAGCAGTAAAATATCTCTTTACATCGTGTTCTACGTAATTTAATAATAATATCCTTTATTGTACGCCCAAAACAAAATATTATACAACGAAAAGAATGAATAAGAAAGATATGTACAAGAGGCGACCTTATCGCTGAAACAGCGATCTCTTTCAGGCAACCTTAAGACATAGTACACAGAGGGCAGGAGAAAGGGTTGGGTGTGGGCATAATAAATATAGAAATTAAAAAAAAAACAAGAAATATTAATTAAATAAAAGTTCCAACGCGTATATTATTTATGACTAGTTCATTTGATGTAATAATTACTAGAAAATAATTTACAAGTAACACCATTTGATAAAAAATATAATAAAGACACACCGTCGGAGAATATACAGCGCTTTAAAAGTAATATCGACGTCAAATAATAATTGAGTTAGTTTATGCTCGTATTATATGACAATCTGGCCTGTTCCATTTTAGTAGTATTCAATAAAATTTATATTTAGGTGCTCGTTTAATATTATCTTTATTGAAATGGGGACAGCGCGGGCGGTAGCTGGGACGCTATTGCGCCCATTATATTTGGTAATTTCATATAGATATAATTGCTTATATAATTTACTTATGTTTGCTATGATTCTATAACATTTCTGTCCGTGCTAAGTGTTATAATTTTTTTTAACTGCTCTTGTGTATATTAACAATTAGGTTTTCAGTTGTTAGGTATATTCATATTAACAGCTATAATATTTCAATTAGAATCTTGAGGAGTAGCCTCCACTAACTATATAAAATATTATAGTTAGAGATTCAAATAGAACAAGACTAGGTTTTTTCAATTATTATGTTATAAATTGATATAAAGGTCCACCTAGTTATAAAAGCTATAATATATTACACATTCTATATAGCAATACGTTAGTATGATATAGTACGTCTTCTACGAAGACTTGCCACTTGCCAGCTGTGGATGCTGCAATGTCCATTGGGAGTTTCGTGGTTATTGGTTTACGGTTGCTCCAACTTCCATGACTGATTTGACCGGAATTGGGTCACATTTTACAAAGCCAATTTTAAATAATAATCTCTTTAAGACCCCACTAATGTCATGGTCGATTCAAAAAAAGCCTATTTAAAATTTCTATTCAACTGACTGACCTAACTCTTTATATTAATTTGACAATACATACTCATCATTAACTAACTTGTCCAAGCTATTAAAAAAAGTGTAGGTACAATATATTCTTATTAAGTTATAGCACAGAATATAAATATCTGTGTAATGTATCTAGTCTTTTTTCTTATACGTAGGTATTTGACACCAACTATATAATTGACCAGCATGTCACTAATTTTTATAATTCAATTCACGACCGTAACTGTGGGCGAATAACAAAAAAACAGCTAAGTGCTGTTCGGTGGAGTTATGACACATTCAATAAAGCCTAAGAATCTAAAGTGATCAATCACTCCATACTTTAGACAGTCTCCGTTATATTGATGACTTCGGATTCATGAATAAACCTCAAAGTAGTATTTAATTTCAAAACATGTTGATAGAAATGAAAATCTCTCATTATCGATAGTATTTAAAGGTTAAATGTTTGTGGAAGTATTAAATATAAGCAATGAGAATATTAAAGCATTTCTGTTAAGAGAGCAAACTATTATCCTATTTTACATTAGGTTAATTTCTCCAGGGAGCTTATGTTTGAAGCACCTCATGTCTGATGGGGCTTTTATACGTCCAAATCAGCAATAGATAACGCTTAAAAATTATAGTTTATAATAATTATTATAACAATATCGAAACGTATTTTAAATAATAATGAACAATGTGACGTTTATTTTTATTTCTCATACAAACCAGGCTATCCCACGAAAGTTCGTTAAGTCGCAGATGGCTCTCCGACGTGGCTTAGCGATTCCTGTCAATCGATAAAAACGCCGATTGACAGCTTAACGTCCGCTGAAGCACGGCCGGCACTCGATAGTTAAGCTGCCCATCAAAATGACTACTATTGGTTTATAGTCTACTCTAACGATCTATTGATTTTCGTGTTTTTCTAATTAATATTTGATGCAGTGGGGAATGTAGTGTCTCAACCCTAAGCTCCCTCTACCTACCCCGCTACATGCGGGATACAGCGTGAAACTGATGATTATTTGTCTCATGTAAATAAATATATATAATAATTAATATAACGCATATAGAATATATAAAATCATACATACATTGAAATAAAACTACGTTACGAATAAAAATGACAAGCTATATACAAAAAAATATAATTGAATTTAACTAAATACTTGGATCTCATCCAACTGGCAATTCATTGTATCGATTCAGTTTGTCATTTGACATTTTAATTAAATATAAGACTACTTTTGTTTTTATGTCAAATGGTCATAGGTCAACATTATAAAGATAGCGCTGAATAAATACTAAACTTATTTATTCAGCGAGTCGTCGTTATTTATAATTCTTGGTGCTAATATAATAAATAAAAAATGGTCGAGGCCAGTCGTGGCGCAGTCGTGGGTTCGATCCCCACTCGAGGAAATGTCTCTTCGTCCTGGTGTCGGGTTAAAACTGTGTAATTCCTAATACTATTTATAATTTTTAATTTTCTGCAACATTTATTTTGAAATGAATATCATCAATAAGTTGTAGTTTAAAGTAAAAAGATTGTACAAGGAAGCGATATAATTACTTTAAAAGCTATTGTAAGAATTTTATCGTGTTTTGGTTTAAGTAACTGTAAAAATTTATAACGCACTTGAAACTTGTGGTACTTGTGATTTAAAAGAATATAATAATTAATATGTTTTTCCGGCTTCACGCTGTTTTACCGCATTTCGCAAGGTGGGCTGAGGGTACCTAGTGTAAGAGACTCCGTTCCCCATTCTCTGCCATTTTTTTCGGAGACATAGCGTGTTGAGTGGCGGAACTCAACGCCGCACCTTGCCTTGCCTAAGACAGTATTATTTAATTTTTTAATTTTACATTCTTAAAATTCTAGATTAGATTCATAATTTGCAATAAACACGCCAGTAGATATATATAAATAGAATAAAAATACCTTTTCAATGTAAGTCGAAAATAAGAAACTATGGAGCAATATTTGTATAGAATAACTTGTGTACAAAACTAGTAAGTACTATATAAAAATTACTTTTAGTTTAGTTCAAATAAAAAAAAACCTATAATATCATCGACAGAACAAAATTATAATAACAATGGCCTACAGATTTAATGGGATAATACGATGTAAAATGCACACGCGACTGGTGTATAAAATGACGAATATTTTCACCCGTCACCAGAACGTACCGAAATCAAATTCGACGCATGATTGACTTCAGTAATTTAATATATTCACTGAATAATTTTCTCTCCGACAGTAAAAATAGGTTTCGATGAAATAAACAAAAATCATGGCATTATCGATATCTATTTAATATGCATGTTTACCAACATAGAATATTTTTTAACTTTATATAACATTGAGTGTTGAGTGGCGGGACTCAACGTCGCGCTTTGCCTCGACACCAAAGCCCAACAAATTGAAAATAATAAATATTTCATTTCCTCGTGTGAGAATCGAAACCACAACAGTCTCACGCTTCTGCCGTTGCGCCACGAGTGGCCTCAACACCTAGTTAAGTAAAATAAATAACGATAATCGCAAACGTCGACAAAAACGATTACCGTTCCAATAATATTCGTTAATTACACTGTTAAATTCTAACATAATTTCGGTGACCTGACATAAACAAAGCAATATATTTTTTATTTCATTCAGATGTCTGTCCCACTCGTCACCGCCGACGAAATGAGATCCTTTCACCCAATTGTGCGAATATTTCGCCTCATTCCATTATTTTGAATAGCGGGCGCTCATTCGTTACTTTAGTCGTGTCTTGTAAACCGGAAATTTTAGTAAGGCTTAGCTCGGATTACGCAATTTTATCCAAAATCTCATCCTCACTTGTTTAACGCAAGTGCCATTATTTTTTTATAATTACAATTATTAGTATTTTTTTATTTTATAAAAAACGCATCTGTATCTGGCGCACAGCAGGTTAGGTAGAAAGGACTAAGTGTTAAGACACTCCGCTACCTGCTTTCCGCCGAGGATCGATGGTATACCCTGTTCTGTTTACAGTCACACACTTGTGCCCCTGCGCCACGACTGACGCAATATTTCTTTTCAGTCAAAAATATTATATAATATACAACCTTATTTTGTTGTATGCAAAATAATATTTAATTAAAAAATCAAATCAATTTTTTTAACGCAACGGCTCTTAATACCGCACCCTATTGCACTTTAAAATGATTGCACTTAAAACCAATACATCCATAACACTCGTTTACTTTTTGGAATAGTTGAGTTTTAAATTAATTTATATGAGTTCGATAAAATTAAAAATAATAAATACAAAATGTGAAACGTTGAATCAAATGAAAATGGTACATAAGAATTTGATAAGGATCAAACCTATCAATTTTAAATACAAAACTATTAACACCTATAAATATTATAATTTATATTTAGGTGTGTAGTAAGGACATCACATGTCATGAGGTGAATCATATTAAGAAATAAATAATAAATAGCTATATACTTAGAATTTGGCAAGTAATTATATATATATATATGTTGAGAGGAATTTAAACGTTCGTGACATTTATGCCTCCGAGGCGATTATGTCGGAAACAATAATTAACAATTATATCTTGGTTGCTACGAGTATAATATAACATGTATGTACTGTCTACATATTGATAGCTCTTATCTGTTCCTATTTATTATCTGTTTATACATTCTATATTTACAGTTTATTGTCTAGAGTGTGTATTACTTATTTGTTTATTTTATTTATTTACATACGTATCTTGTTTCTTAATATTTGCAAATAATTAAAATAACACAAATATCTTATAATTTCCCGCAACGTTTGTTGTTGTTTTTTGTTCTTGTTTTTAAAATATTTATGAAAACGACACATATTATTTTATTTTATTTCAACCAATGAATACAATAAATAAGCCTTACAATTAAGCTTCTCGTGGAAAAATTCAGCAATTTATATATAGATACTTCTAATCAGGCGGTGGTTATTCAAATCTAATTAATTGTCCCAGGCTGCGTAACTAGTTTCATTTGTTAACAAAATAGTTCTTTGCAGTGGTTTTCTAAATTGACAGATTCTGTATACACGCTTTTATTTAACTTGAATGACTTGAATTCGTATTTATACTTGTTTGTAAGAACATATTAATTGTCACCTGACTTACATGTAAGTCAGGTGACAATGCAATATTATGGTGACAGTGAGCTGATCTGATGATGGAATCGGAAGGTAGAAAACGATGAAGACACCACGTCCTATCAAGTATGCCCTTATTTTATTTGTACTATAGACCAGTACTCTGAACATACGTTGTAACCAGGGTGTCATAATTTTTTACTTTTTTAAAATTTTAATAAAAGCTTGTGTTTTATTGTTTTTCCAAGCTTTCATTTATTTAAGAAATAGATTTAATTGTTAATAAAATATATATGACAGTATTAGAAAATATTCACTATGATTTGTTTACGGAGTTACATTATGGTAATAAGAACTTCCTATTGCTGAAGTTTCTTTATTGTGATTGAAACTTAAGTGATGATTTGTGAAACAAAGGAGACGGTAATTAATATTTAAAGCAACGCTCCTTCATCTAAATTGTGGGTTTATTTGGTGAATATTAAGTGACTCGGTCCTACCAACAATAATATTATTCTTTAACGCTTTTTAAATTAACTCTTCTGGTGTTTTTTAAATTATAATATTAAAATGACTATTAATTCGATAATATTATAAGTATATATTATACCTGTAAACGGATATTAAAATAAATATCAATAGTCTATATTTTATTTGTATCTAACATTTGAAATATCCACTAATATTCTATGTAAACATGAAATGAAGAACTTTATACCAAAATGGTTGTTATGCTAGCTATATATATATATATAAATAAAACGATATTTATAATCATAATAAAATATTAATAAAAATATATTTTTATATATATATGCTTAAATGTTACAAAGTTATATATTTTCATCTTATACGTAAGTAGAAATCTTAATTAAAGTTTTGCGTGTTATATTCAAATGTTACTGGGAAAGCATTTAAAATTGCTTTTAAATGACATATTAACCGAGCTTTTATTCCAATGCGGTTTATTTTAAATGCCTTTGAAATTGTAAGGAAATTACATAAAATTCTTTCTTTTCATTGTAGCTTAGACTTTATGGTTTATATTGTTTGTATAATATGCCAATCGTGAAATAGGGGCACAAAGTGTGATTGTAAACCCGACCGGATGTAGATTCGATTCCCAATCGAGGTAATGAAATATTTAATATTTCCATTTTCGAGGCAAAGAGCAGCGTTAAGTTTCACCACTCTACTTGCAATGCCTCAGGATTTGGCGAAATGTGGGAAGCAGAGTGTCTTAACACTAGGTTCCCTCTGCCTACGCTGCTTGGAGCTACATACAGTGTCACGTTAAAAAAACAACATTTTTAGAGTCGGAATTCATGAATATGATATAATATAGCACTATTATCTAATTGATAATATTATAGATTAATAAATTATTACTATATAAATCGTGAAACTTACCCATTCCCCAAAAAGCAGTAGCTACAAACGCCACGAAAATGCGGCTCCCAGTCGACAGAATCACCTCCATGCCACCTGATATTCGATACCTCCAACGTCTCATATAGCACTTTGTTTAACTTTAATCTTCGTTACAGTCGTTCAAACACTTTGATCTGCGAGGAGTACACGAGTAGTTCGGTACATACACACACACATTTTATTACGTCAGCTCTCCAGTGTACCTGGAAAGCAAACACTAAGGTTAGTGTCTATTAACTTTCAGCGGAAGGAGATATATTTTTACAAATCAGCGAATTAGCTTTTAACAGTAGTGATACTTCACTACTAACAAAATGTATTTTTTTTAAAATTTATTTTTTACTTATTTAGATTTATAATACAACTGGTTATGAGACATTGTCTAATAAAATTAGATATATAGAAATGTAGAAAGATTTGTTGAAAAAACTTTAGAAAGAAACAAAGATTTGTTAGAAGAATAATTTCTACTTTGTATGGGTATCGGCCGCATAAGTATTCTGACTTTAGATGTGGGCAATTCAAGTTTTTCCCTGTGAAAGTTATCAAAAGTTTATCCGATTATTCCTTTGACATTAATAAATAATAAGTGATTCACAAAAAATATTTATGTCACAATTCTTTATATTACTTGATAGTTTGGAAGACTTTTACAAAAATAGATTTATTCTTCTTTCAGATATTATTTTTTCACTTCTATTTCAACATTATCTATGTTGTGTCGGTTGAGTAACACGCTACTAATTATTGGTACTGCACTTTGTTTGATATAGTTCTGGAATGTAAATACAATGGTAGGTAAAGTTCGCATACAAACAGCCGGCATCTCTCAAAGATGAAAGTGAGATGAAACGTCTCCCGGTCCAGCTGTCGCCCATCGCATCCAAGCAATCTCAATGACACGCTTTTGTCTGTTTGCATTTTATGGAGACTCGGCCGTCCTCAGCTCTTATCATATTGACACAGTGGGAATGTAATCCTTCACTTAGTCTGCCCTTTTCAATCTCGAGGTCTCAAGATGAACTCGAAAACAATCAATGCTAATATTTTTAATCAAAAAATGTTATGAGATGGAATTCACGCCTTAATAATTTTCGTCGGCAAGCCCGCCGGTTTAAAGGGCTTTCAGTGTAAAGCTTCTGAAAACAATTTTAAATTGAACGAGCCGATAAAGTGGAGGGAAGAAATGGCGGCGTGAGACATGATACCGATATTCATTTTCGTCACCTCCGTAATGAGAGTTATTTTGGACTAGATAAAATGTTAATTTTAATAAGCTTCATATAAAGCTTAGTATATTGGTTGGAGCGTAAATGTATATAAAACATGTAAGAACATTTTAATTATGTTCAATTATATGAGTCTTTACTATGTATAGGGCGACGAATATATACCTTCTTTTATGTTATATTTCTATTGTTCTATTAAACATTTGGATAATATTATTAACAGTTGGCCTTATATTAAAATTAAACATATGTGATAAGACTCATATGACAAACAAGTGAGAATCGGATTGGCGCATGAAGGGTTCCGTAACGATTCACCGCTAACTACTGGAGATAAGCGCAACAAAGTATCTCTATGACGACGGGTCTTGTACTTCCCATACTTTCAGGAAATTGCAGTGACAATGACCGTATGAGCGGTTACTCTGGTATTTGAACTGCGTACTGAGCTTCTTCCATTTCTTCCAGAGATTGGCAGTTTTGAACATATTTTTTTGTTAATTTCTGCTTAAAAAACATTTTTTACGAGACTAACGTTGATTGAGGCCTCCCCTTTGTCTGATTAAAAAGGAAAGCTAAAACAACCTTTGTATAGTTGCTTAATGGATGGAAAACGCTGTCTCATTATTTTCCAACCATTTTAAGCAATTTAATACAAATAAGTATAATTTACTAAGCGTACGGAAAATAATTGTATCTGATTTTGGATAAATTATACCTAATTTCTAAAAACGATGACAATAGAATATTTGCTTTCTGTACATATAAAATGTATATTTAATTATATATTATGAAAAATAATATTGCTGCTTGAAAGTGGCTGTTTTGTTTATTATTATTATAATAATATGTAATTGTGTGTCTATTAATATAATAATATTGCGGCTATTAGCTCTGATGCTGTTGGTGCCGATTGTGTATGTCGTAAAATGATCATACCCATACTTGATATCGTTTGTCCTATCCTGACTTCCATGCTTATGTTTTCCATTGATTTCTGTGAATTCCCTCGTCAATTTTCACTCTTCCTTTCTTATCCAAATTCCTCGAAGGCCTGGTGTAAAATCAATTTTCACGTGGGTAAGTCTTTTAGGTTACAGTTTAATTACATTAAAATTCAAGCAATAATCGTCGGTATTCCAAAGCTTATATTTTTTCAATTTATAATTTTTACTTAATTCTTGTATTTAAAGAACTTAAATTTATGAGCTCATTAAGTTGAGTTTTTAATTACACTTCTAAATATAAACTACATATAATCTATTTAAAGTTATCTTAAGTCAGTGGAATTGACCCAAAACACGTGTACGTAAGCATCTAGTACTAAAAACACGCTGGCATATCATCTCGTTAGAAAATATAGAACACGGTGCGAAGCGCTCAGCGAAATGTGTTTCATTGCTCTTTGTGTTGCCTCCTTTTGTTACGTGATCTACCCTCGGGCCAGGAGTAGTTTAGTTCGTATTCACAATATTTGCGTACCGACCAAGTACCAAGCAGCATCAGCTGGTGAAATGTCATTATGACCTGCGAATTTTATATGACGGACGGATTGTTGACGGTTTTTGTACGTAAAACTAAGTTTTAGGTGTGACATTTGTTTCGAAAATGTGCTTTAGTTGTATTTCCAAATAGAATTTAATATTTTAACGTCATACTATCATGAGATAAAATAAATGTGTTTAATTAAATAATTTTTGGCATTAATAGTTTTGGAAACATAATATGTATTGTGATATAGATGAAAATGACTATAAAACCAGTGGAATTGGTTCAGTCGGGGGCAGTTGCTGGTTAGTTGATACATACCATTTATTACAATTACGTAGAACTTCTTTCTGAATAAAATAGATACATATATACGATATGTGCTTTTCTCTTGCTTCTATCAAACAAATAGGAAAAGCTTGGTAATCTACCGGTGCAAGGTAGAGGAGTGTGTCATAGCAGCCTCCAAATGGAAATAAATTGAACAAAACGGCACAGCCGAAAACATAACTTCTGCCTATGACAACATGTACAACAAAATATATTTAGACATTTTTTTGCTAGAAAGATTGCCTTAATCTGGGTCATTCGCCATAACTACTTTGTTCCAATTTGAGGGTCAAGCGTGACACTAACGAATTTGTTGCCTTCTCATCAGTTGGTGAGCATTAATAACTTGTGATTTTTCATAACATAATACATTTCTTTTAGCTTCTAGTCGTATCCTACATATATCAGTGTAGGCAGATGAAATTTAATTAAAACACTCCCTTCCACACTTTCCGCTGAAATTTCGAGACATTGCGTGTAGAGTGACGGAATTTATCGCCGCCCTTTGTCTCATCATCAGAGGGAAGAAATGATAATATTAAGTAATACGTGGCCTCGAGTGACAATCGAACCTACAGCCGTCTCACACACGGTAACATATCGCTACGATGGCATTTTTCTACTAATAACTGTTTTTAAAAATACTATTATAGTCAAATCTAGTATCTTATTCGAAGTTTCTTTTATTAATAAAGAGTCTCAATTCAAGATTTAGTTTCCAGCATAGGCAATTTCAACAAAATTTCAATATGTAACACGTCTTCAGAAAAATCGCAATCACTACATGCAGTACTATACCTACATATAATCTTCAATATACATATATCTCAGAAAAAGAAGAGAACATATAGTTAGCTTTATGAAAATGAATATTCATAAAGCTAACTCCAAGAATATATTTACTTTCAAGAATTTTCGATGAGAAGAATGAATATAAGCGTATCGAATAAAAAGTTGTTACTTGAGGGCTGTTTCAGACTAAATGTTTTTTCAATCAATAAAAACCTTTTGAAAGTATTCACTTTGGAATCCAAGAAACGTTTAATCAAAGTAGTCCAAAGGGAAAAGTGAATGTAATTGGAGTTTTCAGTTTGCCACCAATATTTTGGAAAGAAATTTTTCAATTTAATTATCATGCCTCTGGGCAATTCATATCCCAGATAATTTTTATTTATGACAAAAATTGTAAATGCAAAAGTAAGCCTTTATATTCAACGAAAATACTCGAATAATGGAGGTTAAGAAACATAAAAAGTCTTTAAAAATTTTAACAAGATTTATTTTTCTTTTTTTGTAGCGTTCATAAAGTATTCAGGTGTATTGTAAAGATTTTTAATGTAAGCAATTTTAGGTTAATATTCACAAGCGAGCTTTTAAGTTATCTAAATTTATTTAAATATTTAGATATTGCACGTACAAAGTGTTAAAATATACAAAATTGAATTGTTGATTTACTTAGGCTATATCGTACAAAAAGAATTAGATATTATACGTATATAATTTGTATGTACATGTGTACCTATTTAACTTTGATAGGCTTGCCCCCGTGGAGCGGCTTTGAGGACGAGACTTTGATCGACCATCAATTGATTGACCGATCTGACAACAGTTTGTTTGTCACACCGATCAATTCAATTTTTTTAGTTTGTCCTATTTATGTCATCTCACTCCGTTCCAAGTGACCCTAAAATGACTTCGTCCGTTTAATGTTTAATTTATAATCAAATTACACAAAAAAATTACATAAATTGTAGCCTATATGTAACATGTCTAATATGTAGCATACATTGCTGTAACGTTTCATCTAAACTTAAGTATGTTTAACGTGAAAGTGTTCTTCCAAAATATTATATTTATAATATTAGTAGAACTATAATCCTCAAACAGTCGGTATATAGAAGAGAGCATAAGATCTTTCAAAAAAGAAATAGATATATATCTTATTAGAAAAAAGAATCAGATAAATACTCATGCAGAATTAGATAAATGTTGGATAGAAAATATAGTTAAATATATAACAAAAACAATTTTCGATAGCATTGTAGATAATCCTTATCATAAGCCACAAGCCACAAGAGTACCTACTCCAGCCAGTAGCCATGGTGTGTGACGTCAGAGTATACCACTAAACCACATCAACCACAGTGTAATTAAAAAATGCAAACTACACAATGTAGTTGTCAGATACGTCACGTCAGAAGATAACTATTACAAATATTTTATATTCTTATTTATTTAAAATATAACATAAAATAAAGCGAAAATTTCCTGTAAAGGAATTGTTTTCATTTAATTCGCTGGTAACTATAGGATACAACTTGATTATAAAAAAAATGATATAAAGTTATATATTTTTTTGTATGATCAATATGTCGAAAACGGTAAAAGTTCGGATCATGCCTTATGGGGCAAAATTAGTTAGAAATGGCCTCATACATAACCTGTATCAATTTGTATATCTACCTACCAATCATTTCTGTATAATATGAATTCCATTTTGATAATCCATTGATGGTTTTTTTTTAATTTATATTATATGTGAAAATATGCAACCATGTCATGAATATTCATGAAAGTTAGATAAAAAAGAGATCTAACGATAAGGAACATTATCAAAGGAAAGCTTAAGGTTTGTATAGTCGCTGTGATGCGGCGAACGAAAATGAGTACAGGAAAAGCTAAACGCATAGAATTTGCGCAGTCTGTCATTTTGTATGAAAAAGAAATATAAATGTTCACCACTACATTGCACGCAATTTGTTTTCATTCAAAGCTACTTTTACAGTTATGTACTTACTTTTTATTTAAACGTGTTTTTAACTTAACAATTAATATATATATGAACAGTTTCTTACCGTAATGTAACATTTTTTTACGTCCAAAATTACGTTTAAATTCATAAAGATTATTTTAGAAATACCTTTGTTTTCAGCTTCATACTGTATCCCGCACACAGCAGGGTAGACAGAGGGAACCTCGGTGTTAAGACACCCCGTTCCCCACTATCTGCCGAATTCTGGACGGCCTCATCTTATATAATATATTTATATTAATATTATATTTTTTAAAAATCAACAAGATGACAAAAGAGAGTTTTTACATCCCGCCTACCCGATGGTACCTGACGTTAAGACATATTTCTTAGCTTGTTTATAAAATCTGAATCAAGGTATTTCTACGTATAGGTATGAGACCGTTGTGGCGCAGTGGCACAAGGGTATGACTGTAACGCTACGGTTGTGGGTTCGATTCCCACTCGAGGAAGTGAAATATTTATTTACGTTTATATTTCCATTTTTCTTCGCTCTGGTGTCGAGGCAAAGCGCGGCGTTGAGTTCCGCCACTTAACAAGCAATGCCTCTAGAATTCGACAGAATCTGGGGAACGGAGTGTCTTAACACTAGGTTCCCTTTGCCTACCCTGCTGCTGCGGGATATAGCGTGAAGATGATTTTTTATATTAATATTACATATTAAGTACGTATATAATATGCAAGTTCACATTTTAATATTAGTGTGTAATCTACGAAAGGACGGCTTAAGCCGCTATAAAAACCGAGCTGACAATTAGCCCACAGATTGTTAATATGACGTAACGTGTAATAAGAAAAAGCTTTTTAGAAATTAAACCTCTAGAGGATGAAAAAGAAGATTTTTCATAAAAATCCTTTCATAAAAACCACCTTTTTATGTAAAATATTGTTATGAAGATGATTTATTTCTTAACGTATAGTATACCTACGTATATACTCAAATATTCTCGTATATATACTGAATTAACAATGTTATTTAGTATTTTAGCGACAAATATATCAAAAATAAAATAAAAACAATTTTTAAGTAAAATATTATATGTTTAATATAGTTTATGAAATTTCAAAAATATTTTAAATAACTGTAACATATTTAGTTACATATTTTTTTTCTTTTGTACTGAACATAAAATGATGATTGATAATCAAAGCACCGAACTTTAGCAATCAATATATTTTATTTTATTTTTTTAATATTTTATCACAGAAAACTTTTTATATTTCAAAGCTTAAGGGGAATACATTAGAGGCTAAAAATTCTAGACAAAAACGAAGTCCGGCGTATATGAGTTATCTTACATTTAAAAATAAATATAAAATAGCTGTAAAGAAGTTTCTGCTGGAGGTTCAACATTATTATTGAAATATGTTCATCAAAAATAGAATTATTATCCTCCAAAAAATTATCTTCCTCTAAAAATATAATGTTCCCCATAACAATGTCAATTAAATATAGTAAGAAATATAAGTAAGAACTTACGATATATTATGGCAATCACATTCCCGCCACGATCCCGGTCACTTCAAATTAATTAAGTTCTTAACAAACTTTAAATACAAAGTAGGTACCTAACACATTTACCTAAAAATTTATTAAACCGAATAAATTAATTACCTACTCCAAACTTTTTACATTAAAGTTTTTTTTACACAAAACATATATATATATTTCTTCTGATTTGTCGTAGGTATATTTATGAAAGTGTCCCGGTACAGAACGTTAGGCGTACAGGACAGGCGGGTTCTCTCACGGTACTAACGCAGCTCCGCGGCCCGCGCTGCGTCCCGCCGTCGCCCGCCCGTACCAAACTACGGCGGCTAAGCCGAAGCTTCCCTAGATTGTGTGGCCTTAGTGAACATTAATTACACCCAACTTAGTCTGATTAAACCTTGAGGAATTATCTGGATTGACAAAATTAACTTTTAACGTAGATTTATGTAATTTTCGGCTCCGATGGCAATGCAAATCGAGTTAAAAACTCTAAGTAGATACTTAAATTTCTAATTTAATTTTTCGTTCAGAATTAAATTATAATTAAAAAAAGTCTTAAATTAGATGAATAATAAAAATTTTACTGAGTTCTTTTGAAATATATCAAGGTGTGAAATAACGCTGAAAGAAAATATACATTCAAATTACTGTCACACATGATTTTATTGAAAATTTCTTTTTACACGCATTTTACGATGTGCTTCAGTACGTTTCTTATTTAAATTGATAAACTCTATAATTTTATTCGGTTCCACTATATATATCAAGGTCAAGATTCGGTTACAAGATTTGTCTAAAACTTAGAAGAATTTTGAACAACATTAAAGTTTGCCAGAAACATTTAATTAAATGTCAATAGGTCGAGCAAGCTTTAGAACTCAAGATCATGTAACATAAGATTAACAAAACTGACACGATAAATTCATTTTTAAGCCAATAAAAAGTATATATTTGTGTTATCACAAATTTATAAGCACAGTTAATTATAAATAAAGATTAATGATGCATATCGGGTATATAATATTTTAAGCGAATTCGATTTAAAATCTACGAGGCGGGTATTCTTATGATATGTCATTATCTCATAGTTAAAATAATTCATGGTTTTTTATGCCATTAGAAAATCGCCGAGTTCATTTTTCATCCAAGAACCACACAGAATATATGAGAATCTTAAATCCTAGCGTACGAGTACTCGTATGATCTCGTACGTATTTAAAAATACATTTAACTTAAGCTTTAATAATTCCATGTAAAAAATCTCTAAGTTTTATTTCTTTCATGAAAACTATACTTATAAAACAATAGTTATAGCACTTCGTGTAGTCAACCTGCGACCCGCTCTGGCCGTGAATGTGACAGGGGCCGTGTTCTATAGGCAAGAAATTGGGTAGATTGGGTAGGCACCTATAGGTTAGGAGTTGGCAAAGGAAATTACTTAGGAAACTGATTAGATTTTTTATTTTAGATTCGGTAAGACTCCATCTTTATCAATTTTATATTTGCGTACTTTACGCTTCAATGAGAAAGTAAAATACTTAGAAAGTATAATATTTTAAGTTAAAATACATTATTAAGGTAGATTAGTAAATTGTTCGGCACCGACGGAGTACGGAAACGGAATAGGTAAGGATCAAAAAAATAGCATGTTTTTTTTTATGGAAGAGGACAAGGCAAACGAGCATTCGTGTCACCAGATGGTAAGTAATCACCGCCGCCCACGACCCCATGCAACACCAGAGGAGGTACAGGTGCGTTGCCGGCGGTGAATGCTTTAGTTACAAACAGCTTAAGCACAATGTATTAAGGTAAGTTTAATACTAATATAATGTTAATATTTTCTGCGTCTCTAGATATAGATAAAACCGTTCTAGTACGAGATGGACTCGCTCAACTAGGCTTACATATCCATTTCAGGATTGTAGGTGGATGAGAACTATTACTTATAAAAGTTGTATTTATTATATTTATTTTGTATGAAATAACTGTGATATATAGATATAAATTTCAGTTTTCAGATAATTACACTTCAAGTTTTCATTACTTGCCAAATTTCGGAGCGTAAATAGATGACAAATAAAAGTTTGCACTAAGTTTCCATAAAATGAAATACAAATATACCTTTTTAATTATTTTTTTCATGAATTTCAGTTAAAGTTCCCATTTTTTTATTTTTAATATTTTTCCTTTATTTGCATTGTAAGTTCCCACTTCTTGACAAATTTCGTCTCCCTTGGTCCACAAAAAGTATAGTATAAGGCTTTGATTAATCGGCGAAATTCGTACAGAATGTAGCAAACACGAAGCAAATTCTATGTACACTACTTTTGATTGCGTTAACATAGAAGCTTAATTTTTTTTTGTGCAAGAAACCGATTGACCCAAGTATAACATTGCGTCAACTTGATCTCGACATAATCGATCCTAATTGACGCATAGACGGCCAATGAGGTGATCCTATAAGAGTTCCTTTTTTTCACTAAAATGGGAGATTTTATCAAGAAACGTGTAACACCCATTCATAGTTAAATATAGTCAAAAAATAAGACAAACAGACAATAATCGAAAATATTTATTTGATATATTTTGTGTAACAATATTAATTCAACCTGTATGTGATGGGATTTTCTTTATAAATTCACTGTTATGGTGGTCTTTTCTTTTTATTAGCATTTTAAAAACACTTTTCTCTTCACTTTAAAAAACTTTTTAAGTATTACTTTGTGCAAAATTTTAAAGTTAAGTATTTGCCGAGCGATCTTGAAACTTCCACATTTTATACTTCAAAAACAGTAAGTATTCGATATTGTTGAATAGCTGCTATCATTTATTTGAGAATCTCTTAAAATAAGATTTCTACTTAAATATTCTAAGTAACTTCCATTTATAAATAATATATTATATGTATACTATACGTATTATAATTAAAATACTAATATTTAACGATATTAACCATGTTTATAATATATATGTAAGCTAATAAATATTTAATAAGAAATATTTATACAGAATTTATTTAGTGAAAATAAATATATTTTCTGAAAACAGTGCCAGAATAAAGAACTTTAGTGCTTTATGCCTTCAGCAAGTTTCGTTAAAAACTATCGAATGCAAAAACGATTTTGTCCATAAAACTTTTACAATATAGGCCTCAAAAATCGAAATAAAAACAAATGCTGGCACATACATAGTTCCGATCGCAGATAAAAATTTATATTTGAATATACTATAGCAAAACCATCGAAACAATCGAATCTGCCATTCTTTCAAGAAAGCTATTCACTGATAATATATAACTTAAATACAGTAGGTATTTAAGTATTTATTTAATAGTAGGTATTTAATTTATTGACAATATTGATACAGTAACATTATTATTAAATAATATTAATATATTTCTAAAAGAGTTATGAAACATCTCAGTTGTATTTATTTCAAGTCAGTATAATTACATTACATACCATGACGAACTATTCTTAGACAATATAGACAATAGACAGAGCGAAGAAAAATGGAAATATAAACGTAAAGAAATATTTTAAATGCTCGAGTGAAAATCGAACCCACCTTGTGCCACTGCGCCACGATGGCCTACCTTAAAGTTAAGTAAGTATACGTAAAAATTATTGGTACAAATTTGTGTAGAAATTCAGTTAAAACAAGGAATGTTAAAAGCTTTCTCTATTAACAATATCTTATCACGAGATCTACACGATTGCCGAGTCAAGGCACACGCTGACGTAGAACCACAGTGATAAAATAAACGGAAATTGTTAGGAAAATATTTTTTCATAAATGATAGTTAAAACTAATATAGATCAAGATGTTGAGTGTAATAGAAGAATAATGTATTTACCTTACTTACCTTACTTTATAGGATATACAAATTTTTATTCAAAAACATAGTATACTTTTTTAATTTTATATATGTAGGCTTAATTAGAATGTCTATTCAGATATATCTCTATAATATATTGCATTTTATGGCATTTTTTCTTGGTAATTAAAAATAACTCCGAATCACAAGCGAGACCAACTGACACAACAGTCGTCGTTCCAAAAGAGCTTACGAGTACAACATTTAACGTGTTTATGATTTAGTTGGCTCCTGTGTTTATAATAAAGCTAAGATTAATGGCGTGAGGGCGGTCCGCAATCCGCGCACTCTTACACCGATATACATTTTATATTCCTGTCTGTCCTCTTGTATTTTTTTTTGTCGTTCTCTAATTCAGAAGAAAGAATAATTGTTATTCGTTAACAGTATCCACCATTTTTTTTTTTGGATTTTTAATAGATACATTAAGCAGATTTAATGGAAAGAAGTATGGTAGTGTTTCCTTAATAATCGAAACCAAGTTAATAAATATATATTGTGAAGAAAATAATGTATCACGTTATAATATTAAAAGCTGTAGGTTGTGGCAACAGAAACTCTAATGATAATATATTATAACAACACTTTTAAAGAAATGAGTATTCTTTGTTTGCCGCTCACGCGACCGATTCAGTTCGGCGAAACGGTTATTGGAACAAAGGGAAGAAATTCGATCTTATTTTAATTCTTTTCACTTACAACATCTATGAAAATAGTAATGGCTGTTATATCTTACAGAATGGTATTACACAATATTGCTTATGTGG